>FXXK01002305.1:23236-53036 GCA_900184695.1 Betula pendula | reverse complement strand
GGACAAGGCCAGCCAAAGAGTGTCTCGTCTTCAATTGCAAAGGAATCTGATCAGCCCACAAAAGAGGTGCTAGAAAAGAGTGTGTCAAACATTGGATCGAAACAAAAAATTATCTGAAAAAACTCAAGGCCAGCAAAATCATGCGAATAAAGAAGCTATTGGTGTAAAGAATTCCACTTTCAGGTGCAACATGTGTAATGTAAGCTGCACTGGAGAGGTCAACTTAGCTTCTCACTTTAACGGGAAAAAGCACTTGGCTCGGGTTGTTGCAGTAAATATGATTGGACAGTCTGACCTACGTTAGTGATTCATATCACCTGATAGAAAAAAGCTATTGTGGTTGTTGCAGTAAATATGATGAACACGAAGGTACTGGATTGAAAATCTACCGTTTTTGTTTGTTTCAGTCCTGATTTTTAGGTGATTGCACCAGCTAAAGTTGAAACACAGCTGATAAATTTTATGTTGAATCATAGCTGATGAACTTTATTTTGGATTATATTGAAATGATATATTTGCATCAGTACACACCAATACTAGATGTGAAATGCCAGTGAAATATGTTTAGCCCCTTCATGTAATGTACCAAAATCTGGAAATAACATATGTGGTGGTGGCTAAATAAGACCACCATTGTAGTTTCCTAATTGAGAGGATTTTGACTCTTTTTCAAAAGTTTGTAGTAATGTTTGTATTCCTGGCAAACTATTTAACCCCACCAGTATCATTTTTTTTTATTCTCTTTCTCCAAGACTGGGTGTGTGATCTTTTATTTTTATATTTTTGGAAGATTCTATGCATTTTTCAAATTTTTTCTTGATAAGATAAATATTGTTAGAATATCCTATTAATTTGATTATGAAAATTCTAACTTCACTCTTATTTTCTATAATAATTTTTCCCTTCAAAAATAACACAGCATCGACATCTGGAATGTTAAAAAGACTATTTTACATAATTTTGTTTTATATAGTTGTACAAACTTTTAACAAATGAGTTTTAGCACGTCACGGGCCTAGTTTGACTTGACCCGACAAGTCTCGGGTCAATAGGAGTCAAGAATTTGACCTAAATACTTAAAAGAATTTCAAAATTTGAGAGCCTCGCCCGAGCGAGCATCAAGCAATGTCCGAATGAGGTAGGCGGGAAACTAAGTAAAACGTTTTTGTTGAGTCATGTCCTGACGAGAATAGGACCTCATTTGAACGAGGACAGATAAATCGCCCCAATTCAATCATGGGCGCTAATGTGTGCTGACTAGATTTTCGTTCGAACGAGATAGGATATCCACACATCATTGAATTTTTGTACCTTGGAGTTTGGGTCACTGACCTTCTATTTTATATATTCTGCACACGATTGCCAAGGGTATTTTGTCATTCAACTTGTAGACATTGAGATTCCCTTTTCAGAGCAATTTTCCTCTGTTTTGCTCTGAACCTAAATATCCTCCTCCAAATCTTCACTCCTTTTGGCAAAGTAAACCTCGTGTTCCAAAATTATTGGCTAACTTTTCTTTTTTTAATGTGATGGGCAGCTTCTTGCAAGAGAGGGCTTTCTGTTCGAGTAAAGGGAGTTCGGGCAGTAAATCTTTTGTTCGGACAAAGAGTTTCTGCCTGAGCAAAGGAAGGCCCTAGTAGTTTCCTCACATTTTTTGTCCAATTATTACCGAAAAAGAACATTGAGAGAACTCTCAATTGTAGGAGATCCCGGGAGGCTGAAATCGTAGGGTCCATGAGGCAACAAGAATTAATGGCATGTGTTAAGGTTTTGTTCTACTTAACTTTTGAACACTTGCATATATTAAGGTTTTGAATTGTACTTTATTTGAAGCCGCATTAAATCATCAATTAGGAGGCAACACCATAGCTTTCTGATTAACTCAATCCATAAGATGGTTCCACAGCCACATGGGCAACTTTTTTTTCTTTTTCTTTTTCTTTTTTCTAAGCAACATGATCGAGCAACTTTGAAAAAGTTAGGGGGACCTTCAGACATATCTTCAAAAGGTGTATTAAAAAACAATGCAAACAAATAAAGAAACGAATTAATGCATAAAAAGGTACAGAGAGACGGGAGAGGTTTCCTCGGAGGTAAGGAGCTCTCATCAGGCATGCTTCCCTTTTGGCCTGATACACAAAAACTTAGCAATGAAGAAATCTGCGATGTTTTAATGTGTTGAGATTGGGATACATATTTTTTGTTCATATTATAAAACGTGTCTCAATTTTAACGGGTCTACTTTTAATTGGAATTGGACGTAAGCCAAATTCTTTGTGTAAATCTGTCCTAACACTAAATTCTCCACTGAATTCTAATGGCCATAAAGTTTTTAACATATGATGAAATAACTAATTGCTGCCCAAGGTTTATGGCCACATTACAGGAAAAACATTTTCTCCCTTCTTTTTTTTTTTGGGCCAAATGCCAAGTGGAAAATAAATTAATTTTTACTTTACTAGATGATCGGCTGATATATTTAAATATTATTTTCTCAAACAACTTCAAAATGCACCTTGAAGTTGTAACTATGAGCAATTTCTATTGGCCTTTCAAGTAAAAAAGTTGTATAAGAAACTTTCAGAAAATCAAGCTGGCCCAAGCAGTTTAGTTACCTTGTCATGGTATAAAGTACTTCCAATTGACAATTTTTGCAATCGACCTTCCTCTTCTTTTCCTCTGATAGTCCTCTGACTTCTCGTCTTCCATCTTCACTTCTGCCATACAGATTCGTAGAAGTTCAAGATGAGTGTAGTGGTTATTCTGAAATTTGCGCTGAATTTCCTTCACGTTCTTGCATGGTATGCATTTTCTCATGATCAACCGATCAAAACAGAAAAATTAATTTGTTAGAAATTTCGCATTCATTTGTTTCCCATATGTTTCGTTTTATGATGATCAAGATAGTAAAGTTTTTGTTTAGAATGTCTAAGTATTTTCTGCCTTTTGTTTGTGCTTTACTTGCAGGCCTCTCTTTGCTTTGGGGTTTCCTATGTAAGTCTCTCTCTGCCTTTTCTTTCTTCTGGGTGTGTTTGAATATCTTTCAAATTGTAATTTGTTACATATTTTGGTGAATGAAGATGATATTTAAACAACATATATATTTGCTTAACAGATGTGCTTCGATCCGGGCAATTGAGAATAATTCAAATTCGGACACTCAGAAGTTGGTCACATATTGGATTTCCTTCTCTTTGGTTTTACTCTTTGAGCATTTTTTCATGAACCTCCTTGAATGGTAACTCTATTACCCTTCTTTTGTTTTTTTTTATCCTTGGAATCTCAAGTACTTATAATCTGATCAGTAGTAACTGTAAAAAATTCAAGAATTAGTGACGTTAAACAGGGGATATCACTAATTATTCTGAAATCTCAAAAATCACTGTAGTATATGAGGTGAATTGGGTGCTTGAAATTTTGCCAAATCAGCTTACCAAAAATTGACTCACAAGGATTTGCAGCCAGTGTTGACAGCATGAACACACTTTTTTTAATTACTATTCTTTGATCAAATCTAAAGAAGTATATATATACACACATACATACATATATTTGGTGTTGTCTGAATTATATGAGTAACTGCTTGCTCGCGCACGTAAAAAGTTATATTTAAGTGGATATATATAGAGATGTAAAGCCAATTATTTGTAGGATACTTATGCGAATTTATAAGATAAAATCTATTGTTTGAGTTAAAAGAAAAAACATAGCTTTTCAGTGTGGGGAAAGCTTTTCAAGTGTGGGGACTTATGAACTTGATAAGTGTTTGTGATGTCTAACAGCGACACTTGAGTCCAATGCTCCTTTGGATACTAGTAAAGTAATGCAACTATATTGACGTCAAAATTATGCATATAAAAATGTTACCCATTTTTCCACACCCACTTCCCTACCATTGATTAAAATCTAATAAGAATTCATGACAAATATAATGGTGGTTTTAAAATTAGCCATCTAAGGGTGTAGAAAACTGGGTGCGAAGAAGTGAGAGTATATGTAGCATTACTCATATAGCTATGTCCCCATTTCAAATTTCTTGAAAATTATGGGATCTGAGACCCTACAACTGCATGATACCTGATCCATATCAAAAAGTATTAAAATGAAGCGGAAATTTGTTAAATTCGATATCCTTTTCATGTTTGTGGGAACAACCTAAAGCTCACTAAAATACAAACGGGAGGTTGGGCTTCTTGAATTTCAGAATTCTTTCCCCATGTGTTTAACTTGCTTTATCAATAACAGGTTACTAAATTTGATTGACACTTTCATTCATCGTACAATTTGTTAATGGGTTACTTGACTAGATTATTCCTTTTCCTTTTCTTTATGTGTGTTTGCAAAAACGTGTATAGTTTATATTTTGCATTTATCATTTTTTATTGTCAGGATACAGTTTTGGCCTTACATTAAGTTAATGATCATCTGCGTGTTGGTTATACCTTACTTCGATGGTGCTTTTTATGTCTATAATCACCTTGTTCGTCCATACCTCTTACTTAATCGAGAAGTTGTTGTTGATGAATTCAATAAGTGGATGGTTCTCTTATGCAAAAGAGATCACTTTCTAGCGGAGGGAGAGAGGTATCTCATAGGGAATGGCTCTGAAGCTCTTGAGAAACTCATTGATAAAGAGGTATGAACTATATGGTAATTAGGTCTATCACTATGTTAAAGGTTAGATAAGAGTGTGTTATATCAAACTTTTACATAATCTGTTTGCTTTTAAATCAATTTTCTACATTAGATATGTTGGAATAAACATTCAAATAAAAAATTATTCATAATTGGATGGCGTAGGACTGATACACAAATTTGATTCATTTTTTCCTATTGTAGTTATATTTTATTTCTTTAAGATCTTTGCTTGTCAGGCATGGACTAACAAGAATTTCTCTCTCTCTCTAAAATGTTACTTTTTTTTTTCCAGTTTAAAATCAAAAAGCCTAATGTTGACGTGGAAGAGATCAAAGCTATTGCCGCTATAGAGAAAAAAGAAGTGGAGTGGGTAAAGATTTTAATTGTCACTGATGCAATGAGAAAATTAACTATGATTCTTTTGAGTATATTCTTAATTATGCCATTGGTCGTTGGTTTTAGTTAGATGAGTACAATGATGCATCCTAAAAAGTGTGGGAAGAAATTAGCAATAAAATGTTGACTATTTTCAGCAATCATTGGTGAAGTTTGTGTTTTCCAAAAATAAGTTGATGTTTGCTTATTGAAGAAGAAAAGATGTGAAGTATATATGTTCTTATGAGAAATGCACAATTTTATCTACTTAATTCCTTGAGAAATAATCTCCACTCCATTTTCTTGATACAGTCATACTACAAAGAACCTGATATTGTGCTGAAACATAATAATGTTGTAGAAGTAACAGAGAAGAAGGAAGTGCCTACAATCAAGCGGGTAAGCTTTCTTTTTATATGTAAGTGGAAGTTTATTTTTCAACTTCATAGAAATTTCTTGTGGAAAAACCCAATATATTTTTGAGAAGGGTACTAAAATAAGTATATGCGTGGGGATAGGTCTTTGAATGCTTAAAAATTCTGCGTATAACATGGACTCGAGTGTTTAAAAATTTTGGAGCATGCTTGGACTGTCTAAGAAACTATGAGGTCGCTATTTTATGTTTAAACTTTTTGTATTATTGGTTGGTAATGCATTGTCATCTTTATCTGCAATTTAATTTTTCATGTTTATGTTTAAACTAGAGATCTCTATAATGTTGCTTTAGTATTGTTTTTCTTTTTGACAGTGGAGTTTCTTATGCTTTTTCAACATAACTACTATTTCGCTTCTAATCCGCCTTCAGTGTATTTGCAGATGGTTCTAGCAGAGCCAAGCCTCGATCCAAGCCTCGATCAAACTGATGCCACTATGGAGATTAAAGGACCAAATGTGGCAGTTGCAGCAGCTAGAGAATTTCCTGATATACATGTGTCTAAGGAAGTCCAAAAAGAGTGGGCTTGTGTTATATGTCAGGTAACCACTACAAGCGAAAAAGCCTTTCATGAACACCTTCAAGGGAAGAACCACAAGGCCTCTTATAAGGCACTGAGTGCAAAAAAGCAACCAAACATTGGAGTGAACGAAGCTATTGGTGTGAAGAAATCCACTTTCAAGTGCAACATCTGTAACATACATTTCAGTGGAAAGGGCAACTTAACTTCTCACGTAAAAGGAAAAAATCACTTGGCTCAGGTTCAAGTTATTTACGGATGCGGTGATGATTGGACATGTTGGTGATTCATATCACCTAATAGAGAAAAGTTGTTGTGGTTATTGTAGTAAATATTATGAACATGAAGATATTGGATTCCTGCTTTTCAAATCCTTCTTGGAATGTATCCCGGCAATATATATATAAATTAAAAATGCAGTACAGCAAGACAAAGAAGGAAATCTTGTTTTTATTAAAAAAATCAGAAAAGGAATTCCTGATGGAATAAATATTTTAATTTACACTATAACAAAACACTTTATTGTTATACCAAGTAACATTACATCGAGAATACATGACCAACTAAATAATCTTAAATGTCCAAACCCTAAGCGATTTCAGATGGTATAAAGATGTTTTTATGTCAAGAGTGATTTTTAGAGAGGACTGTAAGAATGCTTTCTGAAAAGAAAATTCATTAACGGTTTAATTTATTCGCTCACAAAGTTAGAGAAGCCTTAAGCAATAAAACTGGAATTATAGAATATGATAGCCTCACATACGGAGACATCATGAGTGAAATTAGTAAAATAGGTTCAAAAATGTGTATAGACATGAAAATTAGTAAGAATTTGAATAAAGAAAAGAAAAAAGAAAAATATGAAATCGGTAATTTTTGTGAACAATATGGTTTAATTCCTATAGCACCATCCGAAAGAAAACATAAAGAACACCATCTAAAAAAATCAAGAAAATACAATAAAGGCAAATATTATAAAAGTAAAATTTTTGAACCAAATGAATATTACAAAAGAAATAAGAAGTCAAGAAATTATTCAAAAATCAATAACAAAGAAAAGAATGACCAAAAGAAAATAATAATATGTTACAAATGTGGAAAAATGGGTCATTTTAGCAATAAATGCAATGTAAAAAATAAAATTAATCAATTAAAAATATCCTCTAAAGAAAAAGAAAAAATTTATGAAATCTTAGAACTCAAGAATATAGGATTCAAGTGAAGAAGACATTAAAGAGATTAGTAGCGACTTTTCTATAGATCCTACAGACTCAAGAGCAAACAAAAACTCAGACATAGAATTAGGTTGCAGAGATAGTTGTTGTAAAACTAAAGTAAAAATAAATGCTTTAAGTAAACAAGAAGAAATGCTAATTGATCTTATATAAGATATTACAGTTCCCTACCTTAAAGCCCAATATCTTAAACAGTTTAAAAATTATTTATCTAGAGAAGATGTAATTGTCCAAAATATTTGAAAGAATTTTCCAAATCATTTGACAAAGATTTTATTTAAAATACATACTTCTCTTATAAAACACGTTAAAATAATATTTTATTTCAGAAAAAGACAACTATCAAATATTCGATAGATATCATCAAATGTTCAATGAACAGTACAGTCACATTTTCGGCAAAGCCTGCGCATTCACAAAACAGGTGTCAGTATGGTACATCAAACGTTTGATGCTTTTATGGAACGTTCGGTGCTTTTATCAAACGTTTGATGAAAAACCCTAGATTCTCTGGATAAAAATAGATCAAACGTTCAATGACGTACATAGAACGTTCGATCATGTCCCAAAATGAATTTTTGGTAGGGGACCAGCAACTTGCCCAATTTTCCTATAAATTGTGCCCTACCCTTACCCAAATGCATCTTTGCTCGTCCAAACACTCTAGAAAACATACTTGTAAGGGCTTAAAAGAGGATTTTGAGGGAGGTTTCTCATTTGAAGAAAGTCATCTCCTCCAAAGGTGAACTTCGAATCCCTACTCCTACTTATGTTATCTTTTGTTAGTATGAGTAAGATGTAACCATGTGTTGTTTTCAAGAGGTGTTTATAAAGATTTAAGAACTTTTGTATCAACTTTTCAAAAAGGTTTTGATGGAAGGGATTACCTTGTGTTTTACCTCTCAAAAATACATGCTTCTTAATAATACATGTTTCTTGACGATGCTTCAAGTCTAGGGAGAGTCATGGATAGGTTTGGTAGAAGTTTTTAAGCGTTCATGTATTATGGGCCTACATCGAACGTTTCACTATTCTTGATCAAACGTTCAGTCTCCAAGGAACAAACATTTGATAATCGAGTCAAACGTTCGATAGTAACCAAAAATGCCAAATTAAGGTTTTTAAGGCAAAAGCACACATACCCCCACGTTTAACAAGTGATTTCGTTCTTAGCATATTGTTGGATTATTTTACAGTTAATAGGGGGATACGAGATGTCTGAGGTATCGGATGAGCAGTTAAGACAAGTACAATAATTGGGTAATGAAACTCCAAATTTAGGAGTGCAATATGTCAGTTGACTGAGCATGTTCCTCTTTATGATCAAGTTTACCGCTTTCATGATATAATGTTATTTGCTTACATAAATATCCTTATTTTTGGAATAAATAAACAATATCTGTATAGTGGGGTTATGGTACACCAATATGTGCGGTAGAACGGTCATGGACTTACTATTAATACAAGTTCATTTTATGGTCAAATATTTATGTTATGATGAGAGCATTGGATCCAATGGTTAAGTTTAGTGACCAGCGCACCATTCTTTGAGTGGGGTCACAATTACGACTTTGCTAGTCAGTGTGGGCCACTCAAGGTCGGACTCAGTCAAATTGCTAGTATAAGACAATATATTTGTGTAATGTTTAGGGCACTGAAGTTGTACCAGAAATCATTATAGGCCCGCAAACCTTGTTGAGAGGGGGTAATGTCTCAGGTAGACCATATTATTGACATATGACTATTTATATTATAGCATATTTTGTGCACTAAAATACAAAGGTTTAATTGCCGCAATTATGCTATTTTCTTTGAAGACCAAACATTGTCTTTCCCAAGGCATAATAACGGGAATTGGACTCGCTATTTGTGAAAATAGCATGTTTAATTCGTAACCACCTTTTTGGGCAGTAATTTTTATACATTACATCCTTTTAATTAATATGTTTACTAAGTCAGCCGACTTATTCAGTTACTTCCTTCCCTCCCTGTGAAATACATCGGTATTTTACAAACTCTCAGGATTTGTGCGATTGAGAGTCTCACAAGGATTTTGGTGTTGAGATAGCAGTTGATATACTTAGGTTTTATTTTTTTAAAAAAATTATAAAGTTTTGTACCTTATTTATTGACGATAGAATTGTTTACTACTTATGTACTCAGATCAACTATTCTGTTGTTTACTCTGATAAATTGTTAAATAGGGAATTCAGTCAATTTAATTATGGACAATTTGTCGATCGATGACCGGGCTCCCCACGTTTGATACAACGGATGTTGGAGTTAGAGCTCTAGCCTCGCGTAGGTTGATGATTAGGACTGTAATGCCCAAGATTTTAATTATGGATTATAAATCACTTTAAATAGACAAGGGTAAAAAGTTAATTGAAAGTAAGAAGGATGGACAAATGCAGAGAAAAAGCTTTAGGAAAGTGTTTCGGCGGTTTTTCTCTTGAATTAGTAATTTTAGTTTTGACCCAGCCGGACTAAAATTATCATCACTTTTGATTCCAAACTCTGATTGAGGAAAAAATAATGGCATTGGAAAGCTGACTCAAAATGCTACAAATTAGTATTTCATGAAAATTTTCAAATTCCAATGTTTTGGGCGTCAAATTGAGCAGACAGTGAGCTCCATCCGCAGCTCATCTGCAGAACCATCCGGACGGACCCGTTACTGTTCACTGAATAGCGTCCATCTGCAGCTTGTCCACAGAAGATCTGGACAGATCCATTGTCTTCTGGATGACTCATTTATGGGTCCAGACGATGGTGATCTGTCAACACCTATAAAAGGCGCTGGAACGCGTTTTTCAGCCCATTTTTTTTTATTTTTCTTTTCTCTCACGCATTTTATCCCATCTCTCACCTAAGGTTCATACCGAAACCTTGGGTATTGATCTTTGTGAGTTTCCATTGCCATTTCTAACGTCAGAATCAAGATTCTTGGTGTTGGAAAGCTATTTCCACTGATCGTTTCAAAGTAGAAATGCTTGAAACCCTAACTTCTCAATATTTATCCTACACTCTTGAATGTATGACTTAATGTTGAGTAATTTCTTAGAATTCTTGTTGGGTTGAGCTTACCTTCCATCGGATTGAAGTTCTGTGGTGTACAAACTCCGGATTCTTCAAAATTAAAGTAAAAGTCTAAACCATAGATTTTCTATAGTTTGATATTTTGGAGTTTTATAAGGTTTAACCATAGTGTAACTCTATAGGTTAACTTTGTAGGTTATTTTAATGCTATTTGGAACCCTAAAATGCTATGGGTTGCTTATGGCTACTTTGATACTTGTACTTTCAAGCGTCATGGGTGCCGGGTTTTGCGTATGAGTGTATAGTTATTAATGTTTTAACAATGTAATTATGCAGCAGGCATTGCTTGAACATTCAGTCTAGAGGTTGAGACTCATGAAGCGGAGTAGTAAGTATTTATATTTACTGAGAATGATACACCTTTAAATGTTTTGTGTTTTAATGTTTAGTAGATGTTTTTATTTACTAAACAAAAGAAATAATTTCTAAATGAATTTAAAGAACTAATATGAATGTTAAACAACGAACCGATGATATTTTGTGATAACATATGATTTATGCTTTCGATTGTTTTCATGTGATTGATAAATATTTGATGAGTGATTTATGATGAGTTATTGATGATTTATGATTATGGCGGATTCATTGATATATTGAGTTTTATAATGGTTCATTGATATTTGTTTTGAGAAATGAACTATGGCTAAAGTGTTTACATGATATTTATGAGGATATGAAAGGAAAGCATGATAAGAGCATGAGATAAATGACGCATATGACCTAGACCACAAAGGTTAAGAATTGTAAACATATGACCTAGGCTACAAAGGTTAAGAATTGTAAGCATATGACCTAGGCCACAAAGGTTAAGAATTGTGAGCATATGACCTCGGCCGCAAAGGTTAAGAATTGTGAGCACAGTGCTTGCATAACATGATGAGTTTATATGATGATTTATGTGATGTTTCATGTTATGATTTATTGAACTTTATTATAGACGTGTATTAGTATGCATATGAGGTTTAATAGAAAAATACATATGTATATTCTTACGGCTAGATGCATATGAGATTTATGCTTTATTGCTTAGATATGCTTATATGCTTGTGTTGCACCAAAAGATTATGGAATGCATGTTTATAGTTGTAGCTAGTTATATGATATACTTATAACATAGATGAACACGTATGTACATAATTTCAAGCAGGGAGATTGGAATATGCTTATACGTACTTAGCTATTATTATATTTCAGATGCTTCATGACTATATTATTTACTTCATCAGCCATTTTATGTTTTAAAAATAAATGTCAAACCTTAATGGCTGTTATTGTAAACTCATGTAAACTAACTCTTCGGTTCATTGCGAAAAATCAGTGAGTTTTTATTCACTAAATTTGTTGACTCATCCATTTTCTTTTCCACCTATATAATTATGGATGAACTCTATGGTTCCATAGATGTTGATGTAGGTTCAGTAGGGGTAGATGATGATCCCTTGGCCTACTACCTTGGCTATTACGACTGGTATCGTGGGATGTATTATTTTATATAGACTTGATAGTTAATCTATTATTTTGTATATTGTTGTGATGTATTCATAAACAATGTTGTATATTTGGCTTGTGTCGCATATGACGTGTTTTGTATAGTCATCATTTTGTATATGTCACAGGTTAACTTTAATCATTAGCACTTTTATTGTTAGCTCTATTTATATTATTTACTCCTATAGTATATGCTTCCGCTTAGTTTATTATATGTGATTATGTGACTCTAATGCAATAGATGTAATCTCCTGATACGTTGTGGGATATATGTATAACAAAAGTGTTTCTATTACTCTGTGATGATCGATTCGGTTCATGATTATATTATGTTTTCAAAAAAAAAAAAATAGTGATTAAATGTAATTATGAACCAGGTCGTCACAAGGATGAGGTTCCTGAGGACGGGTTCCTTGTGTATTTTGATCTCCTCTCGGTGTAAATCTCGTGTTGCTCCTGGCTTGCTATTTTTCTATAGTCAAGGTACGCTGGTAGGCTTCAAAAACCGTCCAGAGGGAGTGGAGACTAAGGACGTCTTGTAGGGACTGCCGCAACCTGTCCAGGTATCGTGCCACCTACTGCTCTTCGGTCTCGAACAAGTCATTTTAAGCAACTAATTGGTAAAATTCTTCGGTGTAATCATCAATAGATCTTGCATCTTGTCTCAGTGTATGAAGCCGTTGAAACAACGCCCGAGTGTATCCAAAGGGTAAAAAGTATCCCTTCATCTTTCCCAATCGCAGATCTTCGACTTGCCTTGTCTATCCTGCGATCGCTTTAACTGCTCCCACCAAGCGGATGTTCAACGCTTTAGCTTGATAGTGACAAGCTTCACCTTCATGTGATCTAAAACTTCCTTATAATCAAAGATTATCTCTACTTCATGCAACAATCAATGAAGCCTTCGGCTTGTAAAGTACCAGAAAATTCTGGAAGCTCAACTTTGAAGCCTAAGTTTCCATATCTCTAATCTCGATCAAATTGTTCCCGATCCAGAACAGGGTTGTGATACGAGTTATCAAATCTAGAATCTGAATTGTGATCCCTTTCCAAGTTTTGCGCCGCTAGACGCTGGGTTAACTCCGCAACCTGCCTCTACAAGTCTTCAGTCGTCACGTCTCATACATTACGATCATGATAGGGACTTCCTCATTCAGAACCTATCCATACCAACCACGACCATTAGTCATAAAAACTGATGAAAAAAATTTCACCTAAAAAAGACGCTAAGCTCTGATACCAATTGACGCCAAGTATAACTAAGATTGTTCTAACAGCGTATGATAGCAGCAAAAACTAATAATTAAATATTGAAAAAGAGAACTTAAGAAGAGACAAAATAACACATAGGAAAGAGAAAGACCCTAATTGCCCAAAATAAGCAAATATAGAATAACTCTAAATGACTAGAAATATATTGATGCTTGAAAATTGAATTGAAAAATAACACAAACTAGATGCCTTTATATAGCCTATGATGTGATACTAATTTAACAAGGAAAAAGAAAAACTAAACAAAACCTATTTGGAAAAAGAAAACGCAATCCTAATGGAAAAGGAAAACACAATCCTTATTGAAAAGGAAAACTACAACACACATGTATAAAATAAAATAATCCAACTTATTGTTGGATTTCTCCTACATCAATTCTTTACCAATGTGTTTAGCCTTCTCTACTAAATCTGATAAGGGCTTTCATTTTTAATTGTCAGGATACAATTCTGGTCTTATATTAAGTTAATGATCATATGCTTGCTGGTTACACCTTACTTTGATGGTTCTTTTTACGTCTATAGTCACCTTGTTCGTCCATACCTCTTTATTAACCCCCTAGTTATCATTGATAAATTCAATAAGTGGATGGTGCTCTTACACAAGAGAGATCAATTTCTAGCTGAGGCAGAGAGATATATCAAAGAGAATGGACCTGAAACTCTCGAGAGGCTCATTGCAAATGAGGTATGGACTACATGGTAATTAGGTCTGTCATTGTGCCAGAGGCTAGATCAGAGTGTGTTCTATCAAACTTTTACATAATTTCTTGTGATGCAACGAGAACAATGATGCAATGATGCAACGAGAACATTAACTATGATTCTTTGAGTATATTCTAATGCCATCGGTTGTTCGTTTTAGTCAATTGAGTACAATGAAGCATCCAAAAGAGTGTGGGAAGAAATTAGCAAGAAAATGTTGACTATTTTCAGCAATCATTGATGGAGTTTTTGTTTCCAAAAATAAATTGATATTTGATTGTTGAAGAAGAAAAGATGTGAAGTATGTTCTTTTGAGAAATACATAATTTTTTTTATTTAATTCCTTGAGAACTAATCTCCGCTCCTTTTTCTTGATGCAGTCACACAATAAAGAACTTGATATTGTGCAAAAACATAATAAAGCTGTGAAAGTAACAGAGAAGAAGGAAGTGTCTGCATTTAAGGAGGTAAGGTTTCCTTTTATATTTAAGTGGATGTTTATTTTTCAGCTTCATAGAAATTTCTTGTAGAAAACCCAATATTTTTTGAGAAGGGTACTAAAATAAGTATATGCATGGGATATGTTTGTGAATGCTTAAAAATTGTGGGTTAATAACAATTGAGTGGTTAAAATTTTTGGAGCATACTTGGACTGTCTAAGAAACTATGAGGTCTCTATTTAATTGTCCATGTTTATGTTTATGTTTATGTTTAAAATTTTTGTATTATTGGTTGGTCCATCATTATCTACAATTTAATTGTCCAAGTTTATGTTTAAATTGGAGATTTCTATAATGTTGCTTGAGTATTGTTTTCTTTTTGACAATGCACTACAAGAAAAATGATTTTTAGCATTGACACAATGTCGACGCTAAAAGTCTCAAAGTCGACACTGTTGATCAAAATTGTTGACGGCTGGACGCTGAAGAGTTGATGCTAAAACTCCGACGCAGAAGAGCAAAATGCGGTCTTCAGCATCGACGTCTTGAGTCAATGCTGATGCTCATACAATAGCGTCGACACTTGTCGACGCTGAAAACCCTTTCATGTTCACGCTAAAAGGGTTTTGAACAAACACTAGGTCGACGCTGTTGGTTAGTTATCAGCGTCGACCAAGAGTCGACCCTGATGATAATACAACAGCGTCGATGTTTGTCGATGCTGAAGACTACTTCTTGTCAATGTTAAAGGATTTAGAAAAAAAGGCAAGGTCGACACTGATGATTAATTATCAGTGTCGACCACGAGTCAACGCTGATAAATGAAAAATCAGATCAGCTTAACAGCGTCGACATTGAGTTGACGCTGATGATTAAGTCGATGCTGATAATGGGTGGTAGTGTATTAGCGTTGACATAAGTTGACGCTATGACCGTGTAGTTAAAAAAATAAAGCATTATCAGCATCGACAAGTCGATGCTGATAATGACCGAGATAGCAAAAAAAATAAAACATCATCAGCATCGACATAAGTCGACGCTAATGATGTTTTTTTTTTTTTTTTTTTTTTTTTTTTTTTTTTTTAAATTAATTTTTTTTTTTATATATAAAATTATTTATATAATTTAAAAATGCAATAATGTAAACATGATATAATACAGTTAGACCAATATTGCACCCCATATAATATATGATAATAAATTCTACAATTAAAATGGACTATTAATTTCATAACTTCAAGTTCAATTGTTGAATACATTTCACAGAGCATACAAAACAATAGATCTGAGTATAATTTCAATACTGTAAAGCTCATAAAAAAAATAATCTCTAACATCAAATCCTTCACTTCTCATTCCTGTAGGGATAACATCAAGACTACCCAGCAACAACTCGGATGTGTTGTTCCACCTACAGTGACCAAACAGAGGGAAATAATAAGAAATGATAATAAAACACAATTTACCATTGAAACTGACAACACTAAGATATGTAGAAGTGTACAAACGGAGCGGTTATTAACTGCTTATAATCAGATTACCGGATAAATCGAAAATAACCGCAACCGGATAACCGGTTAGGCCGGTTGCGGTTATTAAATTTAGATAATCAATTTTTATATATATATATAAGCTCCTTGCAGCAGGGAACTCCATGCTGCAGGGAGCAAGAAAGAAAAAGAGAAAAGAAAAAAAAAAAGAAGAATATAAACTTATACATGTGCTGAAAAAAAAAAGAGGAAGTAACAAATTGAAGCGTTATGACAGAGAAATCATGCATCCACGACCTACAATATTCTTCCAACAAGTTCACCACATATTATCCAATAAAAATAAGGGGAGAAGAAACTCCCTGAGCAGGGAGCAAGAAAGAAAAAAAAAAGGAAAAAAGAAAAGAAAAGAAGAATATAAACTTATACATGTGTTGGAAAAAAAAGAGGTAGTAACAAATTGAAGCATTATGACAGAGAAATCATGCATCCACGACCTACGATATTCTTCCAACAAGTTCACCACATATCATCCAATAAAAAAAAGGGGAGAAGAAAAGAAAATTGCATAAGGAGTAACATCTTCAAACAATGCTTCTAACATTGGTATTTATGGCAAAAAATAAATTCAATGAAACTATGTAAGCAACTCATAGTAAAACTATCAAAAAAAAATTAATACCAGGGATCTGAATCTAGAGAAATTAATACTACAAGCATACCCAAATTGAAAATCTCAAACCTAGATGATAGCTATCAGATAATTCAGATTCATTCTCATCAGCTTATTGCTCCTGAAAATAACACCTTATGAGCATCACTTGCACCGGCTACAAGTCTGCAGGCTACTGACAATGCAAGTACAAACACCACAAAAAAACTTACACAAATATTTCATCTTCGTGATGGTCGTGTCTGGCTGGTTCAAACGACAAGCAGGAAAGATTGATTAACTTGAAAGATTTAGATGACAAAAGATAACAGCCAATGCAAAGCAGGTTCTTAAATTTCATAAGTGATATTAGTGTTGGTAAGTATATATCAAGAAACAAAATGGGATTCCTTGTATCTTTGCGCTAGCAGAATCTGCAGGTATCGGGGAAGTTGAGTCGTCATCGTCTTATATACCATAGTCCAGAAACAAAAGAAAACAAAACAGGGAGCTATTATCAATCAAGAAGATCTAGGACACTAAGAGCTACTAGCATCAGCATTTACTTCCTATAACCAGAACTTGCACATTCACATTAAGAAGATAAAAAGAAAGGATCATTTTTCTTCTGATATATCTCAAATAATAGCTTAGAGTGACCAATAGCTAGTTTTTTGCACTCAGAAAGACCTTTCTGGTCATACTTCTCCAACTTTGAGCCCAATCTATATTAACAAAGAAAGAAAATCAATACTCAGAGACAAAGAATAAACTACATCTAAAAAATCTATTAGACAGCAAAAGCATAATGTAATAAACTCCCAAAATAAAAATAATAATCACCTTGACCACAATATCAGATTTCACTTCAACAAGAGAATCCCTTAAATTCTAAGCTTGAGCAGGTCCCTAAATAGGAAAAAGAGAAGTTAGCATATCAACACATACAGATAAGAGATGTCTAAATTGCCATTTGACAAGAAAATAAAGATAAACAAATCATAAATTTAGGGGAAGAAAATAAATTATCCAAGCATAAGAAACAGCCAATGCCTATGGGTCAAATGGCATCTCCACCCTCCATAAGTATGGGGTCATGGTGAGATTGGGAGTTTGAGCCCCTTAGGTGTGAGTGAATTTACGAAGCAAAAAAAGACAAAAAAAAAAAACAGAGAAAGAGGCATGATGTATTAAAGAACTAACATATATGTCGACGCTGATAGTATGTTTTTAGCGTTGACTTGGTTATTGTCGACACTGATAAGTTATTATCAGCGTCGACTTTGGTGTCGATGCTGATAATATCAACGCTAATGAATGAATTTCTTGTAGTGGTGGAGTTTCTTATGCTTTTTCAACAAAACAACAAATTTGCTTCTAATCCGTCTTCAGTGTATTTGCAGATGGTTCTAGCAGAGCCTAGCCTTGATCAGACTGATAACAGAACATAAGCCATTATGGAGATTAAAGGACTAGATGTGGTAGTTGTAGTCGCCAAAGAACTTCCTGATATACCCGTGTCTAAGAAAGTCTAGAAAGAGTGGACTTGTGCTAAATGTCAGGTAACCACTACAAGCGAAAAAAAAAAAAAAACCCTTTAATTTACACCTTTAAGGGAAGAAACACAAGGCTACTTATGAGCCACTGAAACCAAAGAACTAGCCAACTTCAAAGAAAACTACAAAGAAACTGCCATCTGTAATATATGCTGACGGGAAAGGTCAACTTAGCTTCTCACTTGAAAGGGAAAAAGCACTTGGCTCTGGTTGAAGTTACTAATGGATGTAGTGATAGAGAAAAGCTATTTGTGGTTGTTGCGGTAATGGTGTGTGTATTTGGTTCATTCTTAAATGTTAGGTGGTTGCAACAGCTAAAGTTGAAGAGTAATTATACTCATCAATCTGGGCTGAATGAACAGTCATTCAGTCCATGCCATTTTTGCTATTTTTGTGAACCCTATATTATTAAAAAAATAATTTTTTTATTTTTTTATTCCCATATAGCTTGAGTTGAATTACTGTTTATTTAGCTCAGACTCATATGAATCATTACTCAAAGTTGAAACATAGCTGATAAGCTTTATTTTGGATTATGTCGAATTGATGTATTTGCATTAGCACACCAATACTCCATGTAAAATGGAAGTGAAATAGAATTTCATCGTGAATTATCTGTAAATGTTTATCCCCTTCATGATTAGTACGAAAATCTTGAACTAACATCCGTGGATGCGGCTGAGAGCACCATTGTAGTTTCTTTTCAAAAGTTCGTAGGATTTTCTTTTTTCCCTTCCTCCAAGAGTCGGTGTGTGGTCTTTTGTTTATATATTTTTGATAGATTCTATACATTTTTAAAAGCTTTTTTCTTGACATGGCAGTGTCCATCTCACCCATATCTCATTGCACTAATTAACATGGAAATGCACATCAACTATTGGATCCACCGTTATTTAAAATAAAAAATAAAAAAATTGGAACAATGCTGAAGGAAGACTCATGTTTCTTATGTATCATTTCAAAATTAATGTGACTTTTAAAATTACTATTGAACTATCACATCATGCCAATAAAATGAGAGTAGAATATGGTGTAATATATAACATTTATCTTTCTATAATAATTTTTCCCCCTTCATAACATACCATATAACATCTACTTCTGGAATGTTAAAAAGATTATATTACATAGTTTTTTCTTTTTTTCTTTTTTAATGTAGTTTCACTAACTTTTAAACAAATGAGATTTAAAACGTCATTTAACACATCAATGATTTTAGCGTCTGTTGCACTGTAAAAATATCTCAATCCAGCCTAGAAAACGAAGGAAATTAGGAAGGGAATAAATAGTCTAATAGAAGAAAGAAAGACTTAGAAAAAAAAAAACCTAAGCCAGTAAGCTAACAAAATAACATATATAAATGAAATTTAATGCCTTCGGTGGAAGGAACTCTCAAGAAAAATCGATTCTGCTCCATAACCGTATCCTTCGCCAGGCACTGCAAATCTACTGGATAACTCCCCTCCCCCAATCGTGTGTTCCCAAGTGCGAACGATGACCTTTAAGTTAGGTCAACCCAAACGACTTTTTTTTTTTTTTTTCATTTTAAATAGTTGCATGTGCAGGTCAAAATGCAGGATCTGCAATAGACTAGATGAGATATTTATTAGTACTAGTTGGATAGCACGTGCAATGCACGTGCTTGATTCCCTGCAATGCACGTGCTTGATTCCCTTTGTTATATTTCACTATATATATATATATATCTACATTATTGAACAAGTATATATTAAATTTTCTAAATGAAATAAAATTAAACTATAAATTGATAAAATATGATATAATAAAAATGATTATTATATTATAGATAAATTACTATTAAATTTTGAATAAAATACAACTTTTTAGTTTAGGCAAAAAAATGTACACTTAAAAGTGTGAAAGTGGAAGTGAGGTATTTCTCTATTTCTACTATCCTTATAGAAGAACATTTATAATGTTTGTATTTGTGAGAAGACGTCAGACTCACCTTTCAAAAATGACAAAAACCAATAAAAAAAAAAAACCAATATAAATTCTCTTTCTTTACATACATATGCCTTATTTTTCTCATAAAAGTCATATAAAATTTCAGATATATATTCAATTGAATAAAAAAGAAATTAAAATTAAGATTCCTCAATCTTATGAAGAACCAAACAGAGCCTAAAACTCAAAATTGAAAAGGAGACTAAGAGAGAAGGATCAAACATGAACAACACCTCCAATCTTAGACTCGACGAAGGCGTAGAGGCCAGCGAAGGAATTGTCGCCTAAAAAAGAAGTCCATTACAATCAAGAAAATTCTTGCAATTACATATACATTTCTAAGCATAAAAATTAATTTAAAAAATATATTAATTAAGAGAATGTCACTTGGCTGAACATGAAATCATACTACAAAGCGATACATATTTGGAAAAATGGTGAATAAAAAGGATGGTTAAAGAAGACGAATCAAACCTGAGGTTGCAATTCAAAACAAAGTAAAGAAATTGTTATTTACTCTATATAATATTTGTAGTCGGTGGAAAAGAAAAATTAAACTCTCAATAGAGAAGAAAATTGAACTCACGTTACACTGTCGAAGTTTCACCAGGTTTCATCTGATCTTAATCTAATCCTATCAAACAAAAGTTGATAAAGAAACTGTTTAATAGTGTTCGTAGTTTTTAAGGTAGTTGTAAATTTAATTAAACTCATGTTTATCTAGTTATAACCGTCTCTCTTTATCTAATTGTAACTGTTTATTATTATCTACTTGTAAATAGTAATTTTACAATTTAAAGATTAAAGAAATTGCGAAAGACAAAAATAACCTTACTTGACTTAACAATGAAGAAGACAGACAAAGGGGCAAAAACGTAAAATTACACTATCAAATAAATGCACTATTTACGAGACATTCCCATTTTTTATATAACTTTAAGTAAGGATTTGAGAAATGCCTGTTATTAAACTTTTTTTTTTTTTTAAATTTTTGTCCAACTTTATATATGTGACTTTTTTTTTTTAAAGAATTTTTTTTTTTAATATTTGTGTGGGAACTTTGCGTATACCTAGCTACTCTCATAGGGCGATTGGGGTGCTTAGCATTTTTTGTATTTTTGGCCAATTTTTTAAAAAGGTTATATTAGATAATTTATTATTATTATTATTATTATTTTATGTAGTCTCACTAACTTTTAAACAAATGAGATTTAAAACGTCATTTATAACACATCAATGATTTTAGCGTCTGTTGCACTGTAAAAATATCTCAATCCAGCCTAGAAAATGAAGGAAATTAGGAAGGGAATAAATAGTCTAATAGAGGAAAGAAATAAACACACATTTTATTTAAGGTACGGTCAACCTTTCTATTTAACATGAAAGAAATCCCCTCCCCCCAATCGTTTGTTCCCAAGTGAGATCGATGACCTTTAAGGTAGGTCAACCCAAAACGACATTTTTTTTTTTTCCATGTTAAATAGTTGCGTGTGCAGGCCAAATGCAGGAATCTGCAACAGAATAGATGAGATATTTATTAAAATGAGAGAAATGCTTATTATCAAATTTTTTTCTCATTTTTGTCAACTTTGCTATGTGACCTTTGTTTTTTTTTTTTTTAAAAAAAAAACAAGTTTTCTTTTATATTTGTGGGATCTATCTTTGTTAACATATGTAAAATTCGACAAAAAAAAAAAAAACAAAAAGTTGAACAACAAACATTTTTCTTAATATTTAGTATGATGTGGAATGGAAATTGCACAACTAGCTTTCTATCAATAAATAATTAATTGGAAAAAAAATGGCAAAAATGACGAAGGTTTCGATTTTTAATTAGATCTCGAGCTTAGCTTTTAAGAGAAAATTATACATACACTTCAAATTATAATTTCGTTGTCAATGTTTCACAAACTACCAATTGTGTTAATGTCTTCTTAAATTATTAAAAAAAATGTTAATATTTTCCAATGACCAAAACGCTCTTCATAAAACTTTTAAAAAATCAGAAAATAATAAACTAAAAATACTATTAAAAAGGAAGTTTAAAAAAAAAAAAAAAAGAGAAACCAAGGTAATGGCTCGCTTGTTTTTATTTTTATTCATTTTTTATTTTAAAAATATATATAGAAAAAAATGTCTCCCCTAAACTACTGCTTCTAAATTTTTAAAATCTTAAAATTTTAAAATTTTAAAATTTTTTTTAGTTTAATTTCTTTTTTCCAAAATTTTAAGCATATTTTTGTCTTATTAAAAATAATTTTAAGGTCATTTTTGTCTTTTTCTGGCCTTGGGATATTGATATTTTTTTGGTAGTTTATGGGGAACATTGACACAGTTGGTAATTTGAAAAGACATTGACAATGATGTGGTAGTTTGAGGAGGGTATGTGGTACTTTTTTTAATTTTTAATGTAAAAAAATGTAAACGCGAGATATTGGTAGCATATTTTTTTTTTTTCTTTCTAAACAATTGAATGGAGTAAATATTTTAAAAGTTACTTTTAGAGCATTCACGCTGGGTCAACAAGTTTTCTTTCTTATTTTAGCTAAAAAAATCACGGGTTTTTTATTTTAATGATTCACTCTTTTAAATACCTACGAACCATTTTCTTTTTAGCTATTAACTTTTATTATTTTATTTTAAATATTCGTTTTCAGGATATATATATATATATATATATATATATTATATATATTGAAAATTTGGTAAGAACGGTTTATAGTCATTGGAATAATTTTCCACCCAAATTTAAATTTAATTAGTAAAAAATAACCTTTAACCAGATGCTATGCTTTACTTTAGAACTTCAGATTAAAACTTTGAACACGAGACTAAAAAAAAAAAAAAAAAACGCTTTTGAAGCATGAGAAAGATTATTTGAGAGTAGATAGAATATAATTAAAAATGATCAAAACCCCACGCGTCGTAGGTACATTAAGTGCCCAATTAATGGTTAAGTGCATCCTGACCGTGCATCTCACATGGCCCACTTCTCGGAACTTTGGGTCCAACGATTCTCATCGTACGATAAGCGACTGTTCGACTTTCCTCTTAAACTGCTTTTACTTCTCTTTTTATACTCTCTTATTTTCCTCTGATAGTCCTCTGACTCCTCGTCTTCCATCTTCACTTCTGCAGGAAATTCAAGCCAAACAGATTCGTTGAACTTCAACATGAGTCTTTTGGGTATTCTCAAATTTGCGCTGGAATTCTTTCACGTTCTTGCATGGTATGCATTTTCTCATGACCCAATAAAAAAGAAAAACTAATAATTTGTTCATTTCTTTCATATATGTTTCGTTTTATAATGATGAAGAAAGCCTGTGATCATGAAGAAGTTGGCTGTCTAAGTATTCCCTGCCTTTTGTTTGTGCTTTACTTGCAGGCCGCTCTTTGCTTTGGGGTATCCTCTGTAAGTCTCTCTCTCTCTCTCTCTCTCCATGTTGATAATGTAAATTTCTTTGTTTCATCGATGTAAATTTCTTGGTCATGAGATATTTACTGTATAGCATGGTGTTTAAAGTAGTGGGTGTGTTGAATAAGTTTGAAATTGTATTCTGTTAGATAGTTTGGTGAATGAAGATCTATGATATTTAAACTACGTATATATTTGCTTAACAGATGTGCTTCGATTCGGGCAATTGAGAATAATTCCAATTCGGACACACAGAAGTTGGTCACATATTGGATTTCCTTCTCTTTGGTTTCACTCTTTGAGCATTTTTTCACGAACCTCCTTCAATGGTAACCTTATTACCCTTCTTTCTTTCTTTTTTGGCTTGTGGGTGTAAATTTATTCAATTTTGCTCTTCGTTTTCTTGTGAATACTGTCTCCGGAGATTTTGCGAGTTCGGTTGCTCATCACTTCATTTAATCAATCCTTGGAAAGCATGATTGTAGCCACTTTTCAAGTACTTATAATCTGATCAGTAGTAACTGTAAAAAATTCAAGAATTAGTGACATTAAACAGGGGATATCACTAATTATTCTGAAATCTCAAAAATCACTGTAGTATATGAGGTGAATTGGGAGCTTGAAATTTTGCCAAATCAGCTTACCAAAAATTGACTCACAAGGATTTGCAGCCAGAGTTGACAGCATGAACACAGTTTTTAATTAATATTCTTTGATCAAATCTAAAGAAATCTTACACGTTTTTCAGATGCTAAGTAACACAATATATATATATATATATATATACACATTTGGTGTTGTCTGAATTATATGAATAACTGCTTGCTCACGCACTTAAAAAAGTTATATTTAAGTGGATGTACATAGATGTAAAGTCAATTATTTGTAGGATACTTAGGAGTGTCAAAATGGGTTGACGGGTCAGGTTTGGGTTGACCCGCCAACCCGTTAAGGGTAAACCCAAACACGACCCGCCATTTTAACGGGTCAACCCGGTACAACCCGTCAATCCGTTAGTTGATGGGTCATACCGGGTCCGGGTCGGATTCACCCAACCGACCCGAATTAAGCAGATCTGAAAGCCTTTCAGATCTCCTTAATTCAACACAAATGATCCAAAATCCCAAATCAATGACAAAACAAAACCCTAGATCTAGAATAGAGAGACAAGAGAGAGAGCCGAAGAGCCGGAGACGGGCCAGACGACCGTGAGAGAGAAAGCTGGAGACGGCCGTGAGATAGAGAGCCGGAGACGGCCATGAGGGAGAGAGTCGGAGACGACCGTGAGGGAGAGAGCCGGAGACGGCTGTGAGTGTGAGAGAGAGAGCCGGAGATGGCCGTGACTCGTGAGAGAGGGATGCAGTGGAGAGAGTGCCGGACGAACAGTGGAGAGACAGCGAGAGAAATTGGTTCGGTCTGCCGGTTTGGTTGAGTGGGAACGATGAGTGACAGTGAGAGAAAGAGAGGAAGATTGAGAGAGAGAGCTGAGAGTTGAGGGGGGGGGGGGTTGGGGGCTGCGGGTTATAACTTATAACACGGATAGCTGAGTTTTAGCTTTTAGGCTTTTTTTTTTTTTTAAAACGGGTCACCCGACGGGTTGACTCGTCTAACCCGTTAACTAACGGGTCATAAATGGGTTGACCCGTTTACCCAGTAACCCCAAATCCAAACTCGGTTTTTTCGTGTCAGGTTCGCGGGTTGTGTCAAAAATTGCCACCCCTAAGGATACTCATGCTGACTGATAAGAACCAATCTATTAACTGTGGAAAACATATTGAAATTGCAAATGAGAGAAGCATTCAAAATTTTTCATTCATGATGATCTCTGTGCATGGTCGACCAAGCCTGGTTAGAGCCTTAGGCAGATTAAGAGGCCGCCGAAGGCCCCTAATTAATAAATATTAATGAAAATTTATTCTATAAAAAAATATTAATGTAGACAAAAGACGGTGGATCGGCGGAAGGATGTTTCCTAGGCCTACAGCGGTATTTTTTGAGGTCCCCGACACCTACACTACTGTGATGATATCCCTCCTCCAATCTAACATCTGATCTCGCGGGTTGACGTCTGCCCCACAGCAGGGTTCCTCGGCCCGAAACATACCCAAGACTAGCTAGTAGTTCTCTTGGATCTGTTAAGCTATCCCCCGATGATTCATCCACCGGGGTCCTTCGAGACCTAGTCGCTGTGCCACCCCCATCTATTGCAAAGCCTCCATCCCTCATACGAGATTTGCCCACCCCCATCGGTTGTAAAGCCTCCATCCCTTGTACGAGATCAGCCGGTCCACCGTCCTTCGTTGCAAGATGACTTCGTGCTTAAATCTCTTATCCACCTCTTCCATCATCTGCGCGGTCTTGCGTTGATTGGCTACGCGGTGTTTTGCAAACAGTAAGGACTTGCGATCTAGGCACTGACCTTCCCCTTTTAAGTGTCCCAACTCGCGAACTTGTTAGAACGCCATGGCTACAGCTTCGGTATTGTTGTCGCCCAATACCCTCTCTCTCAATCCGACAATTTCGGCATTGCAGATTTGGATTTCCACACGTAGTTTAGCCACTAACTATTCTACTTCTAAGAATGACAACTTGCGGATATCTGTCCCCATCATGTCCCATTCTGAACTCGAAGCCTCCACCTTCTTCCATGCTGCCTGTGGCACTTGCATACCCACCACAATCGCCGCTCCTACTCTGCTTAGATGCACAACACCCAATTCTAGACACTTTCTGGAGTCTTTCGACGGCTTTCCCTGCCATTGGCATATTGGATATGGTACCGAACCATCGAGTACGTCTTCCTCGAAATTCTCCCATCCATTGCCCGACACAACTATGAACCTTTTCCTCCATTCCCTCCAACTCACTTGCGCCTTCGTCACCTCCACTGGGTAACCTTTGTTGTTCCGAGAGTGAAATGCCCATACACCTTCCGTGCACTTCTATGGATTGTACATGTATAGGAATTCGTCCGTAGTTAGTTGCGGCCGCCCTTCCATTTTGAATAGCTCCGGCCACATCACGGCCATTGCATACAGCGCCATGTACCCTAACGGCGTTAGCGGTGCAGGAGCCAGATTAAACCGGTGTAGCACCTCCCATACAACGCGAGGAAAGGGGAGGCACAACCCAACTTGCAGTTGATCCTCTGCCAATGCAATCTCCCCATCGCCAATCTCGCTCGCTAGATGCTTCGACTATTTCGGTTGTCGTAAAACGACAATGTCTGGGATGCCGTACTCACTTTGCAGCCATCGCAAGTGTTCCGAGAACTTCACCTCTTTCCCCGCTGCTCTCCCAATCTTCCAAAAAGCCATCTATGCTTCGTCCAAACAACGTTGCTCTTTGACCTCCGCCTTTCACCGCCGTTTCACACAACAACGCGAAAAGACACGAACTATCTTGACTCCTTGTTCCCCCCAATATAAATAAGTGTCTTATCTTCTCCCCATTACAACATTTAAAGTCCCATTATTACACCTACACTGGCGCAACCCATGCCCTATAGTTGTGCAGGAGTTACGACGTTCCACGTGTCACCAGTTGCAATTCCAAATGAAGAATCCTTCAATTTCCCGTAGGGAATTGGGGGACTCCTGTAGGGCTTAGGAAGGTCTCCCATGGGACTTCGGCCCCTGGATCATGCACACTATGTAAAAATTCCCATGAACAAAATTCTCTAATTGTCTATGGGAATTGGGGGACTTCTGTAGGGCTTAGGAAGTTCCATAAAGACCCGCAACTCTAGAAAACTAGCCAACAGGTCGTGTGCCCAATGGGCCCAGACCCTACCACCTACAAAAATTTCCATGGACAAATCTCCTAATTGTCCAAGGGAATTGGATACTCTTGTAGGGCCTAGGAAACACCCTAAGTAGCCCACGGCCCAAAGGAACCTCCAATGGCTCCCGAAGCACAGTAAGGCCCAGCCTCGATACTTTGTGGCCCACACCTGAGTCCACCAGCCTACGTTGCTAGATCCATCCACAAAATTCGCTAGGCCCACCGATTGGTTCGAGTCGAGTGCACCACTTAGAGATTAGTTTCGCCCAAAGAGTATCCCTTCACTCCTAACAACCAGGAGAGAGAAAGGCGGTTACACCGGACGCATGAGGACACCTTCTAGCACCTTTTGTCTCTTGCCATAAATACCAAGGTATCATCCCTATACTTTTAACCCTGATTTCTGCCTCCTTCCACCTAGACACCCATTGACAAAAGCGTTGGAGTGACCTCACTGGCGCTGGCCAGTGAATTGAGTGAAGTCACCGTTGACCATCTCCCTCTTCTACGCAGGCTTAAAGATTCAAAGGCCCAGTACACAAGGCGTGGGATCACTGTAGTTCAATACCTCTACAGATTCGTGAAACAAGTCATAAAAAAAATTAATAGCATTAAATAAGATAATCAAATAATATATTAATATTAAAGTCATTCTAAAATAAAACCCATTCTCTTGTTGAACGTTGTGGGGCAGAAATTTCCATCATAATTTACAAGGGACAGCTAATCATCAATAAATTATGATATCAAGCTCCAATTGTCAACTGGATCGTCATTGCAAGATATGATTTTTTTTTTTTTTGCTATCTGTCTCTAACATTGGGTTGCTTCTGTCCACACGCAATGTTCAAAAATATAGAATTTATTATTGGAGTCCAACGTTCAAAATAAAATGGAAAAAAAATTAAATGTTAAGAAGATGAAAAGTCTCTAACTATTTTATTTATTGATAAACTCATCTCTTTATAAGTTTTCATTTTTTCTTTCTATTTCTTTGTTCAAGTCTTATTCAAATTTAAATTCTTCTCTTATTCTCCAATTTCATTATTTTCCAACTCCTTAAAATCATTTCATATCTGATTAGTAATAAAAAAAAAGGTTAGTTACTAAAAACTCAATCAATCACTTGTGTTAGGACAGTTTCCAACTCCGGCTGTACGGTAACCTGAGAACAGAGAAAACGTTAGACACAAGAGCTTGCCGGGGGTTGCCGGCGGGGGATAGCTCCGATGCCTAAGTCAGTTCCTTATCTTGGAGAGAAAGACTTAGAATAATTCTTTGATAGAGTGTACGTACCTCCTTGCCGAACCTACCCCTTCTCTTTATATAGCGGTGGACCTCCCAAGGCTCATTTAATGAATCCCTTCGGTGGGTCCCTGGGTTCTCCAAGTCGTCTATGCCCATACGGGCCATTAAAGATGGTTCCACGTGCCGTATACGTAGTGGTCCACGGCACACTAATTCCTGTTTGCTTGTCACATCAATCAGGTCTTAAAGGGTTTGGTAGACATTGGGAACGTGTGGGTGCAACGATCGAGACCGGCTGCCATAAATGCCAGCCATAATGGAGCTTGTCCCTTCCTCATCAAAGGTCATTAACCTCCTTATATGGAACCGAGCCCTCAAGGTCGGCAAGGCTCCTTTATACGGGAGCCGAGCCCTGAGGGTCGGTAGGGCTCTTTATACGGAGTTGAGCCTTGAGGTTTGGCAGGGTTCCTAATACACCAACCGAACCTTATAACCAAGGTCGGCGGAGAAGTGGACTTGGGCTTCTCATGTGCGGGCCACACCAAAAGAGAATAAGATGTGGGCCTGTCTGTAGCTTCGGGCCCAGTCCCTAACAGTTACCCCTTAAAATTTCTCGCGTCATGCGTTTCGAATGGCGGGAGAATTTTATTACAATTCGAAAATGAACCGTCGTTTGTGGAGACGTGGGGTTGCGTGTCACCTTTTGGTGTAGCTACACGTGTTCACCTCTCGTCCATATCTTTTCTTAGAGGCGGTTCGCTTCGACACCTATAAGTATGCTTCAAGGGAAATTCCACTTTGTCTTCTTCGTGGAAAATCCCTAGCCGTCACTATAACCCTTCTATTCTTCTTCTTTACGGCGACTAACCCTTCACCTTTCGCTTTCCACCCAACACTCCTGTTTCGGACGCGATGCCGAGGAAATCTTCGAAATCTTCAAACCTTCTAAATCTTCGAAGCCCCCGAAATCCTCGAGGCTGGATGATTCGGAGGCCCCGTCCACTTGGCGAACCACCTTGAGACCGGAAGATGCCGAGAGGTTGAGGAAAACCTATGAGATTCCTGATGGGGTGGAGATCCGAATCCCCGGTCTTCAGGAGGATATTTTTAGGAATATTATGGAGCACGAGGTGTGCATTTTCGAGAAGTCTCTCAAGGCCGGACTTCAGTTTCCCTTTCCTCAGGTAGTTCGGGAAATATTGCATATCCTACAGATGGCTCCCACAGAGCTGAAGGCCGGTGCGTGGCGACACGTGGTGGCCTGTTGCGTAGCGTGGCCGATGGTTCTGGGAATGGCGAACAGCTATCTGCGCCGGAGTTTCTGAATCTTTACACCCCCGTTAAGTATGGCCATACCTGGACATTTCAGGGTCGGGGCAGGAAGTTCTTTTCCGCCCCGTCTACATGGTTGAGCAACCCCCCTTTTGAGAAATTGTTCTTTTTCGTTTCTGGCTTGGGATGGGAGCTTCCCTCTATTTTGTGG
>FXXK01002305.1:0-20967 GCA_900184695.1 Betula pendula | reverse complement strand
GAAAATAAGGACCTTTCGTACCAAGAAAATGTCGCCACCGATTCAGCCAGCCGCTTCATGCAGAAGTATAAGGAAGCGAACCAGTTGGTGAAGAGATATAAGCACCAACTCGATGTGGTCCACGTGGTCAGGAATCGTACCTGGGTCCACGGTTTCGAATGGGGAATAGAGACCATGCGGGAGATGGCGGTGAGTGATCTATACAAGCGCCGAGTACCTATCGTCAAGATTGAAGAGATTCGGCCTGACCCTCGAGCCTTGAGCGAGCTCAAAGAGATTGGAGTGAGAGAACTGCCCAACGCTCGCGCCATGGGGACTGTTCCTCCCCCTAAAGCGGTGCTTCGGCAAACGGCCGAAGGTAGAGCCGAAGTCGGGACCAGCAATGTGCCTAAAGTTGGGGCCGATAGCGGATCCAGGGCCGACCCTTCTGCTGGTGGGAGCGTACCTCCCGTGTGATTGTAAATATTTTTGTAGTTGTGAATGATACCCTATGTATGAGTTTATAATTTATGGAGTAAGTTGATATGTTGCTGTCGTTACCCTTGCTATTTGGCGTTGGAATGGACTTTGGGTCGGTAGGGCCTACTGAAAATGGTCGCGACCGACCTTCGTACCAGTCAAGCCTTTCCTTCCTTTTTTTTTTTTTTTTGTCGCTTTTATGACAAGACCAAGCCTAATTTTCATAATGAGATTCTTTGACTCTATCTTATCACCTGACTTCACTTCTGACCCGCAGCCCTGGGCAACGCGATTTGGAATATTATCCAGGCACTTTCGTATTTGGCTGGAACAGAACGTCGTTCAGTCATTCCGTTTCGGGAATTTGAAAAGTCTTATTTTGGGGTCTTGGCTGGTAGGAAGCTGCGCAATAAAAGGTGCAACTCCCTAAGAGGCGCGCCTGTTGGACTTCCCAAAACCTGATGCGCTTACTTAAAGGAAGCCAGCCCGTACCCTTCCTTCACTACTACTCTTCATTTCTTTGCTGTTCGCAACAAGCGCGCTCCCTTCTTTCTTTTTTCTCTGAAAATCTTCTACTATGGATGATGATGAACGTCGCTGGAGGCCTCGAAGGATTCCTGCACCTGAGGCTCCAAGGGTTTCTCGCCGGAGCAAGCGGCTCCAAGAGCGAGCGACGGTTGCTGGGCCCATTCCAAGGGTCTCGGTTTTGGACTCGGAGTCCGTGAACCGTCCTTCGGGGTTCACCGCGGACGCGGACGACGATCCCTTTTTCATTCCGGGGGTGGTGCCTGGCCCGCCGGAAGAGGGAGGAGCGAGGGGTCCTCCCCACTCAGCGGAAGGGACGCCAGAACCCGTCGAGGGTGGCGGGGCAGCAGGGGAAGACCAGGGCCTTCCTACCCCTGGAGCAGAGTACGCTTTCTCGGAAGCGGGGCCCAGCGGAAAGCGCCGGACCCCCGGGGAAGCCAGGTCCCACTACTTCCGTGAGGGAGTGCGGCTCGATCGTTTAGAGAACCGAGTCGCCTGTGTGCGCGCAGAGATTCACCGCCTTGACGGGCAACTTGGTCCTATGCTTGAAAAACTGCACCGCCGGCGCATGAGGATGGGGGCTGAGTTTGGATTGGACGCCTTTGTTGCTGGCGGCTTCTCCACTGACGAGGATTAGGGGGGTAGTGCCCAAGAGTGGTTCGGAGGATTACGAGCTAGTTCCCTCGACAGTTTCGAGGACCTGGCAAAAACCTTCCTCACACAGTTCCTAGCGTCGAAAAGGCGCAAGAATACGTTGCAGTATATGCTAGTGCTGAAGCAGGGGGAGAACGAACCCCTCAAAGACTACCTCCAAAGGTTCAATAAGGAGAGAGTGGAGGCGGAAGATATGTCCGAAAGTGTAGTTTTGACTGCCGCTATAAACAAACTCTGGCACAAAGGACCTTTCGTCCTAGAACTGGCTAAAAAGACTCCAACGACCCTACGGGAGTTCATGGAGAAAGCTGAGGAATTCATTAACCAGGAAGAAATGATAAGGATGTACGCTGAAATGGAGCTTTCCAGCCTTCGTGTCCAGAAATATGACCGTGAGTTGAATGAAGAAGGGATGAAGCTGTCCCTAGACCTCCTAGAAGAAAGACGTGACCAAGCGGAGATAGTGATGGCCTCATACCGCCAGAAGGCAGCCCAGTATTTCAACCGAAGAGTTAAGCCTCAGAGGTTCAAGGTCAGCGACTGGGTGCTTAGAAGAGTTACTTTGGCGACCAACGAACGCACAGATGGAAAGTTAGCTCCAAACTGGGAAGGACCCTACAGAATTGTGGACTGCAACCGACCTGGCGCCTACCATCTCGAAACTTCAGAAGGAAGAAGTCTGCCACACCCTTGGAATGCAGAGCACTTGAAACGATATTACCAGTAACAAAGGCGTCCAATCCAAACTCATCCCCCATCCTCATGCGCCGGTGGTGCAGTTTTTCAAGCATAGGACCAAGTTGCCCCTCAAGGCGGCGAATCTCCGCGCGCACACAGGCGACTCGGTTCTCCAAACGACCGAGCCGCACTCCCTCACGGAAGTAGTGGGACCTGGCTTCCCCGGGGGTCTGGCACTTTCCGCTGGGCCCCGTTTCTGAGAAAGCGTACTCTGCTCCAGGGGTAGGAAGGCCCTGGTCTTCCCCTGCTGCCTCGCCACCCTCGACGGGTTCTGGCGTCCCTTCCGCTGAGTGGGGAGGACCCCTCGCTCCTCCCTCTTCCGGCGGGCCAGGCACCACCCCCGGAATGAAAAAGGGATCGTCGTCCGCGTCCGCGGTGAACCCGGAAGGACGGTTCACGGACTCCGAGTCCGAAACCGAGACCCTCGGAATGGGCCCAGCAACCGTCGCTCGCTCTCGGAGCCGCTTGCTCCGGCGAGAAACCCTTGGAGCCTCAGGTGCAGGAATCCTTCGAGGCCTCCTGCGGCGTTCATCATCATCCATAGTAGAAGATTTTCAGAGAAAAAAGAAAGAAGGGAGCGCGCTTGTTGCGAACAGCAAAGAAATGGAGACTAGTAGTGAAGGAAGGGTACGGGCTGGCTTCCTTTAAGTAAGCGCATCAGGTTTTGGGAAGTCCAACAGGCGCGCCTCTTAGGGAGTTGCACCTTTTATTGCGCAGCTTCCTACCAGCCAAGACCCCAAAATAAGACTTTTCAAATTCTCGAAACGGAATGACTGAACGACGTTCTGTTCCAGCCAAATACGAAAGTGCCTGGATAATATTCCAAATCGCGTTGCCCAGGGCTGCGGGTCAGAAGTGAAGTCAGGTGATAAGACAGAGTCAAAGAATCTCATTATGAAAATTAGGCTGGGTCTTGTCATAAAAGCGACAAAAAAAAAAAAGGAAGGAAAGGCTTGACTGGTACGAAGGTCGGTCGCGACAATTTTCAGTAGGCCCTACCGACCCAAAGTCCATTCCAACGCCAAATAGCAAGGGTAACGACAGCAACATATCAACTTACTCCATAAATTATAAACTCATACATAGGGTATCATTCACAACTACAAAAATATTTACAATCACACAGGAGGTACGCTCCCACCAGCAGAAGGGTCGGCCCTGGATCCGCTATCGGCCCCAACTTTAGGCACATTGCTGGTCCCGACTTCGGCTCTACCTTCGGCCGTTTGCCGAAGCACCGTTATAGGGGGAGGAACAGTCCCCATGGCGCGAGCGTCGAGCAGTTCTCTCACTCCAATCTCTTTGAGCTCGCTCAAGGCTCGAGGGTCGGGCCGAATCTCTTCAATCTTGACGGTAGGTACTCAGCGCTTGTATCGATCACTCACCGTCATCTCCCGCATGGTCTCTATTCCCCATTCGAAACCGTGGACCCAGGTACGATTCCTGACCACGTGGACCACATCGAGTTGGTGCTTATATCTCTTCACCAACTGGTTCGCTTCCTTATACTTCTGCATGAAGCGGCTGGCTGAATCGGTGGCGACATTTTCTTGGTACGAAAGGTCCTTATTTTCTTTCTTCAACGCCACCATCTCGTCCTGTAACGAGGCAAGTCGCCTCTGAGCATCACCCAACTCCCTCCGCGCAGAGTCGCGCTCAGCCTCTATAGAGTGGAGGTTCCGGGATAGATTAGAGACTTCTGCCTAAAACCCAGCAATGGTCCCTTTCCGCTCATCAACGGACCTCTGCAACCGAGACGAACGATCCGCTAATTCAGATTCTGCTTGCGTCGCCCTTGCAAGCCTAACCCTAAGGTCGGCCGCCTCTCCTTCGAGCCCAGCGTTCGTCCTGTCGAGCCGGATGACGTCCGAGGTCAATGCGTCAATCCTCACCTGGCCAATGTCGACGGCTGAGCGAAGCTGATCATATTCGGAGGACTTCGCCTCCAAAACTTCCTGTCTTTCCAGAGCTTTAGAAAGCTCTTTCTCATGGCGAACCGACGTCCCCTCCAGCTGGAGATTGCGAGCCTCTAACACTGCGATGGTAGATCTAGCCGCTTTGAGCTCATCCTCCCAGGCCTCCAATCGCGTCTTCCATTCAAAGAACGAGTCTTGGCCAGAATGCAAATGTCTACCGAGCGAATCCACGGCGACCAGAGAGTCCTACAGAAATTATCATAATTAGTAAGCAAGCCGAACCTTGAAGGTCGAGGCGACTAACAATAACCGCAATGTGTACCTCTATCCGACGATGAAGACCAAGAACCGGATCTTCTTGGAAACCTACCATTCCCCACCAAGCGAGACCACCGGTGGAAATAGTATCCCCGGGCGCCAACCCTCCGGGATGGTGAAATTGAGGAGCCTCGTCTCCCAAGTTCGGAAGCTTGGGTTCATTCTGGACCTCGAAGGCGGCAGTCTCCTCAACCGAACCTACATCGGCAGCAGCAGGTTCGATCTCATCAACCGAACCTACACCGGCAGTAACAGGCTCGACCTCCTCCCGGCTAAGAGCTCTCGAATCTAGAGACCCGGACCCGACTGGGACCGCTTGAGGACCTTGAACCTCGAAAGAGGCAATCTCTACGACCGTCGTGTTATCACCCACAATGGGTTCGGTCTCCTGCTGATCAACCACTGCCGCAATATCTTCGTTTTCTGGCATAGGAACCACCTCGGTCGCAATGGCTTCTGTTTCGCGCCCTTCCAAAGGCGCCACAAATTCAATTCTTGTTTCTTCGGTGGCTGGCTCCGTTTCCGACACTGAGGAGGGAAGAGACGGCGGAGCCGTACCCACCTCGCCGACTCCAGCTTGAGGAACTGCCCCCGTGGTAGGCTCCGAGTCTTCACCCTCAAGGAGAATATTGATGCCTTTGGCCCTCTTCATCGGACGGTAAGTCCTAATGAACTCCACATACTTGTGACTCTCCGCTTCCTCCTCAATGGGGAGTGGAGAAGGGTCTGCGCAGCGCGGCGACCCTACAGCCTTTCTCTTGAGAGCAGGAGTTCTCCTCGCAAGAGGGACCTCATCCTCATCTTCATCTGAGCTATCATCCAGGATGACTGGGCCTTCAACAATCTGTGAGCGGGATGCCCCGCCGAATCACCCTCTTCGGACGAAGAAAGCGAAGCCGACCCCATGTCGGAAGAGGCGGAGGGTTCGATTTCCTTAACCGGGGCGGGGCTCGGCCCTTTGGATCTTGTTCGCCTAGTCAACCCTCTACTTTTCCCTTCTTCTTCGACGGAAAAAGGGGGTGCGGAATATTGGCCATGCCGGTGCATCTCTGCGCAGAAAATCCTAAATACTTTTGTAAATTTATGGGTCGAAGCAAAAATCCCAGGTTTGACTCCTCACTCCCCGCCTCTATGTGCGCTACGGACCAGGCAATCATACGGTCAAGCCTGTCCTGCTGGGTGGCTGTCAATCTCGGCTTGGGAAACACCCTCTTCGGCATTGGATCCCCCCATTTAAGTGGAACCCGAGCCTCCGGCGGATGGTCCCACAAAATAGAGGGAAGCTCCCATCCCAAGCCAGAAACGAAAAAGAACGATTTCTCAAAAGGGGGGTTGCTCAACCATGTAGACGGGGCGGAAAAGAACTTCCTGCCCCGACCCTGAAATGTCCAGGTATGGCCATACTTAACGGGGGTGTAAAGATTCAGAAACTCCGGCGCAGATAGCTGTTCGCCATTCCCCAGAACCATCGGCCACGCTACGCAACAGGCCACCATGTGTCGCCACGCACCGGCCTTCAGCTCTGTGGGAGCCATCTATAGGATATGCAATATTTCCCGAACTACCTGAGGAAAGGGAAACTGAAGTCCGGCCTTGAGAGACTTCTCGAAAATGCACACCTCGTGCTCCATAATATTCCCAAAAATATCCTCCTGAAGACCAGGGATCCGGATCTCCACCCCATCACGAATCTCATAGGTTTTCCTCAACCTCTCGGCATCTTTCGGTCTCAAGGTGGTTCGCCAGGTGGACAGGGCCTCCGAATCATCCAGCCTCGAGGATTTCGGGGGCTTCGAAGATTTAGAAGGTTTCGAAGATTTCCTCGGCATCGCGTCCGAAACAGGAGTGTTGGGTGGAAAGCGAAAGGTGAAGGGTTAGTCGCCGTAAAGAAGAAGAATAGAAGGGTTACAGTGATGGCTAGGGATTTTCCACGAAGAAGACAAAGTGGAATTTCCCTTGAAGCGTACTTATAGGCGTCGAAGCGAACCGCCTTTAAGAAAAGATATGGACGAGAGGTGAACACATGTAGCTACACCAAAAGGTGACATGCAACCCCACGTCTCCACAAACGACGGTTCATTTTCGAGTTGTAATAAAATTCTCCCGCCATTCGAAATGCATGACTCGAGAAATTTTAGGGGGTAACTGTTAGGGACTGGGCCCGAAGCTACAGATAGACCCACATCTTATTCTCTTTTGGTGTGGCCTGCACATGAGAAGCCCTAGTCCACTTCTCCGCCGACCTTGGTTATAAGGTTCGGTTGGTGTATTAGGAACCCTGCCAAACCTCAAGGCTCAGCTCCGTATAAAGAGCCCTGCCGACCCTCAGGGCTCGGCTCCCGTATAAAGGAGCCTTGCCGACCTTGAGGGCTCGGTTCCCATATAAGGAGGTTAATGACCTTTGATGAGGAAGGGACAAGCTCCATTGACCTTTGATGAGGAAGGGACAAGCTCCATTATGGCTGGCATTTATGGCAGCCGGTCTCAATCGTTGCACCCGCACGTTCCCAATGTCTACCAAACCCTTTAAGACCTGATTGATGTGACAAGCAAACAGGAATTCGTGTGCCGTGGACCATTACGTATACGGCACGTGGAACCATCTTTAATGGCCCGTATGGGCATAGACGACTATGGAGAACCCAGGGACCCACCGAAGGGATTCATTAAATGAGCCTTGGGAGGTCCACCGCTATATAAAGAGAAGGGGTAGGTTCGGCAAGGAGGTACGTACACTCTATCAAAGAATTATTCTAAGTCTTTCTCTCCAAGATAAGGAACTGACTTAGGCATCGGAGCTATCCCCCGTCGGCAACCCCCGAGAAGCTCTTGTGTCTAACGTTTTCTCTGTTCTCAGGTTACCGTACAGCCGGAGTTGGAAACTATCCCAACATTATTTAATTAATATGTTTTTTTTTTTTTTTAAAGTCCTCACTTAACTTCTCGCCTTAAGCCCCAAAATCTATCAAGCCGACCCTTACATGATCATTACATAAATAGTGGAGCTCTCATCAATGCCCAATTGAAATCTCTTGGCTAATTTTGTCAATGATTTATTTAAGGATGCATTGCTAAGTGAAAGGGAAATATTGTTGGGGAGAATCAACCAACAGTCAATTAACTTCTTGCTTAGAAGATTTGGTGCTTGCATCAACATAAGTAAAGTCCTTTTTCTTGCACAAAGACATGTACTAGTGACTACTCATCCATGTCTTCTATAAAGTGCACTATTTTAGTTCCTTTTAAAGTATTTTAAGATCAATAACTTTGTAAATTTGCAATTTAATGTTATTTGTTTTCTCTAAAGTTCAATCTAGCATTGTATCGTTGTAAGTGTCTTATGAACTAATGTGACAGTCTACATGAGTGGCATCTGGCATAATATAAATAAAAAAAATTATGCAACTAATTTTTCAATTTTTCTTGCTTAATTCTTCACGCATATTGTATCACGTGACACTCATATGGATAGCTGTCACGCCAGTTTATAAAACATTTGTAGTAAAAGTTGTAATACATCAAGCATTTTTCATAAAATTTTATGCGAGTTTATACGATAAAATCTATTGTTTGAGTTAAAACAAAAATGAAAAAAGAAAAAAAAAAAACATAGCTTTTCAGTGTGGGGACTTATGAAATTGATGGCATGCAACCAAAATAAGTGTTTGTGATATCTAATGGCGACACTTGGGTCCACTTGTGTCCAATGCTCCTTTTGATACTAGTGAAGTAATGCAACTATATTGACGTCAAAATTGTGCATATAATGAGGGTGTTATGAATTATTGTTTTCAAAAAATTCATTTACACTTATTAGTTCTATATTTGTTTTTCGGGCTATGATTTTTATGTTCAGTAGCGAACTTGAGACATATATAGCTATGTCCCCATGTCAAATTTCTTGAAAATTATGGGATCTGAGACCCTACAACTGCATGATACCCGGTCCATATCCACAAGTATTAAAGTTAAGTGGAAATATGTTAAATTCGATATCCTTTTTATGTTCGTGAGAACCACTTAAAGGTCATTAAAATATAGGCTGGAGGTTGGGCTTCTTGAATTTCAGAATTCTTTCCCAATGTGTTTAGCCTACTTTATCAATAACAGGTTACTAAATTTGATTGGGGCTTTCATTCATCGTACAATTTTTTAATGGGTGACTTTGATGAGATTATTCCTTTGCCTTTTCTTTATGTGTGTTTGCAAAAACGTGTATGAAATGTCTTGTTTATATTTTGCATTTGCCATTTTTTATTTTTCAGGATACAGTTTTGGCCTCACATTAAGTTATTGATCATCTGCTCATTGGTTATACCTTACTTCGATGGTGCTTTTTATGTCTATAATTGCCTTGTTCGTCCATACCTCGTACTTAACCCACAAGTTATTGTCGATGAATTCAGCAAGTGGATGGTTCTCTTATGCAATAGAGATGNATCAATAACAGGTTACTAAATTTGATTGGGGCTTTCATTCATCGTACAATTTTTTAATGGGTGACTTTGATGAGATTATTCCTTTGCCTTTTCTTTATGTGTGTTTGCAAAAACGTGTATGAAATGTCTTGTTTATATTTTGCATTTGCCATTTTTTATTTTTCAGGATACAGTTTTGGCCTCACATTAAGTTATTGATCATCTGCTCATTGGTTATACCTTACTTCGATGGTGCTTTTTATGTCTATAATTGCCTTGTTCGTCCATACCTCGTACTTAACCCACAAGTTATTGTCGATGAATTCAGCAAGTGGATGGTTCTCTTATGCAATAGAGATGATCACTTTCTTATTGAGGCAGAGAGGTATGTCAAAGGGAATGGACCTAAAGATCTTGAGAAACTCATTGATAAAGAGGTATGGACTACATGGTAATTAGGTCTATCATTATGTTAGAGGTCAGCTAAGAGTGTGTTATATGAAACTTTTACATAAACTGTCTAGTTTTAAATCAATTTTTTGCATTAGATATGTTGTAATAAACATTCAATTAAAATAGTATTCATAATTGGATGGTGGCGTAGAACTAGTACACAAATTTGATTCGCTTTTTCCTATTGTAGTTATATTTGTCTTTTTCTAATTAGTCCATGCCCGACAAGCTAATACACAATAGCTTGTCGAGCATGGACTAATTAGAATTTCTCGCTCTCTTTAAAATTTTAAATTTGTCTATTTTTTTTCCCAGTGTAAAACCAAAAATCCTAATGTTGACATGGAAGAAATCAAAGCTATTGTAGCTACAGAGAAAAAAGAAGTGGAGTGGGTAAAGCTTTTAATTGTCAATGATGCAATGAGAACATTAACTATGATTCTTTGAGTATCATGCCATTTGTTGGTTTTAGTCAAATAAGTACAATGATGCATCCCAAAGAGAGTGGGTAGAAATTAGCAATAAAATGTAGACTATTTTCAAAAATCATTGATGGAGTTTGTGTTTTCCAAAAATATCTTGATATTTGGTTGTTGGAGAAGAAAAGTTGTGAAGTATGTTCTTATGAGAAATAAATAAATTTATTTATTTAATTCCTTGAAAACTAATCCCCGCTCCTTTCAATTGATGCAGTCACACAGCAAAGAACTTGATGTTGTGCATAAACATAATAAAGATGTAGAAGTAACAGAGAAGAAAGAAAAAGAAGTGCCTGCAGTCAAGCAGGTAAGGTTTCCTTTTATATTTAAGTTTGTGAATGCTTTTAAATTGTTGGTTAATAACATGGATTTGAGTGGTTAAAAATTTTGAAGCATGCTTGGATTGTCTAGGAAACTATGAGATCACTGTTTTATGTTTAAACTTTTTGTATTATTGGTTGGTAATGGGTTGTCATCTTTATCTGCAATTTAATTTTCCATGTTTATGTTTAAACCAAAGATCTATATAATGTTGCTTCAATATTGTTTCTTTTTGATAGTGGTGTTTCTTACGCTTTTTCAACTTAACAACAATTTTGCTTCTAATCCGTCTGCGGTGTATGTGTAGATGGTTTTAGCAGAGCCAAGCCTCGATCAAACTCATAACAGAACATCAGCCACTATGGAAATTAAAGGACCAGATGTGGCAGTTGTAGCAACCAGAGAATTTCCTGATATACACATGTCTACGGAAATGCAGAAAGAGTGGGCTTGTGTTTTATGTCAGGTAACCACTACAAGCAAAAAAACTTTGAATGAACACCTTCAAGGGAAGAACCACAAGGCTACTTATTATGCACTGAAAGTAAAGAACCAGCCAAACATTGGATCGAAACAAGAAAAAACACAAGGCTGGCAAAAGAATGCAAAGAAAGAAGCTATTGGTGTGAAGAAATCCACTTTCAAGTGCAACATCTGTAATATATGCTGCAGTGGAAAGGGCAACTTAACTTCTCACGTACAAGGGAAAAAGCACTTGGCTCAGGTTCAAGTTATTTACGGATGTGGTGATGGTTGGACAGTTTGACCTATGTTGGTGATTCATATCACCTGATAGAAAAAAGTTATTGTGGTTGTTGCAGTAAATATTATGAACATAAAGGTACTGGCCGGTTTCCTACTTTTCAAAAGTTTGTAGGAATATATATTGAGTGGGGGAGGGGTAGATGGGAATGCAGCCTAATTTGGATCTGGGAGCGGCCTAATAAGCTACATGGTTGGCGCAAAAATTGACACTTCTGGCAAAATTTAAAATCACCAATATCATTTCGTTTTCCCCTCCAAAAGTTGGTGTGGTCTTTTATTTTTATAGTTTTGATAGATTTTATGCATTTTTTTTTTTAACATTGCCCATCAACTCTTAGTTTCATTGTTGTTAAAAAAAAAAAAAATCAAGGACGGATGGATACTCTTTTTTTTATATTAATTTTTCCCTTCATATCATACAACACATAACATCTACTTCTGGAATGTTAAAAAGATTATATAACATAATATTTTTTTGGGTTAAATATTTTTCGAAAAAAATTTAACGGTCGTCAATGTCACTGCCACCTAGCCTCCTTTTAGAATGCGACACCTGTCCCAAGTATACACGTCATTATCCTAACTGACTACATCAGATATTACTTGGCATCGTGGACACTGGTCCATGAAATATGAGCGGGAAAACAACCATAGTTCCCTCGATTTTCCCTTTGCTCTTAAAGAGATCCTCAAAATCAGGCCAAACCCTAAGTTGTCTTCCCCCAAACTCCTCCACAACGACCACTATTTTCACCTGATTCTAAGACTTACTCCCACTGAAATCAACATTTTGGCTGGATCTGTGTACTTCGAAAGCCAATTTGTGTTAGTCACACTCTATTTTGCTGGGGTGATATCTTGAGCACATCGCATTGTCCATTACCTAAATCAACGGTATGTTTTGGAGCCCAATGCTGAAGTTGCACTATTTTATTTGTAGAAAAGTAGTTTCTTTTAGCTACTTTTACTAATTTCGAGTCAGTGCTTGGTTTTTATAGTCTTTAGTTATTTAGTATATGGCTTGCATATGTTGCTTTCTTATGGATGTCGTTTGAGGTTGGGGTATGACTTTGTAGTAGGGCCTCTAATGCACGTGTTGCTCTTAGTTGTTAGAAAAGTTTAACGGTCCTAACTGTTTCACATGGAATACTTTATGAAAACTTTTGTTTTTTTACACCAGTCTGAAAGACTAGTTTATTTGGCATGTGTTATATGTGAGTGTTAGTGCTTGTATGTAAGTGTCTTAACTACCCTAACTATTTTGGTGTAGAAATGAATGCAGCAACAGTTGATCTCTTCATTTACCATCATGGGTCCTTGGCTGGACCACGATTGGAATATATAGGGGGAGATGTGTTTATTGCAGAGAAAGTAGATGTAGGTCACCTATGCTTTTGGGACATTACAAACATACTAGAAGTATACTTGGAGTATGATTATAAAGATCTTCCAGAATTGTACTACAAGTTTGATGATGAGTGCAATGAAGAGATTCGGTCACTTAACAAGCACAGGGACATCATATACATGCTGAAGTTGTTGGATAAGGGTGGTAAACATAAACTGCATGTATTTTTAGACCATGAGGAACCAGCCTAGATCGAAGTTTTGCATCCTGTGATGTTTCTGTCGTCTCAGTTGCTTGCTGTGGTGGAAATGAATGATTATGACATAAGAAGTGCACAAATGAACGATTGTGATGAAGGTGAAGTGCCACCACGGCAACCTCAACAGCAGGCTGAGCAACAACCTCAGCAGCAGGCTGAGCAGTAGCCTCCACAGCAACCTCAGCAGCAGCAGCAACCTCCACAACAACCTAATCTGCAGGCTAAGTAGCAACCTGCAGAACAAGGTGATACGGATGGGGAGGATAAGGTGGAACTAATGTTGAGTGACTTCGACATATCAGATGGTGATGAACCAGATATTTATGCTGAAAAAATGTGAGGAAGCTTTATGGGCTGCTAAGGAAACGATAGCCAAATGGTTTAAGTCATGGGGTGGAGCCTCATCCAGTAAGTGTACACCCAATCCTCCTAAGGATACATCTAGTAAGTATACAGACAATCCTCCTAAGGATGCGTCTAATAATGTGAATGAAGATGGTGTTGATAGTGATGACCTAATAAGCTTAGACAGTGAAGATGATGGTAAAGGGTCACCTAGACATGGTAAAAGGAGGTATCGGGCGTGGAGGAAATTGAAAGACTTAAGTCAGAAGGTGGAGTTGGTAGTGGTGTTGAAGTTTACTGACCCCACTCAGTTTAAGGATACACTTCAATTGTACGCGGTGCATAATTCTTTTGACTACACCTATGTAACGTCCCGCTCTAAATTCATAGAGCAAAAGTGGAAAAAAATAAATTTCTTTCCTCAATAAGCCATAAGACGTTACTACTACATCATTAAACAATATAAGCAGCAGAAACACTTATAATAATTTAATCTTTCCATGACCTGATAAACTTGTCAATCAAATAAATCAGAGCTTCTATTACATTACATGAAATCATTACAACTGAATCTCAATAAATAATACATCAATAATGGCTTGCCACACTAAGCATCAATACAAATCAACAAAGACTGACTAAGCTTAAGTCAGGAAACCACTAACTAGCATAACCAATCATACTCCTGAATGACTTCTAAACTCGCACCTGAACCAACGCTAATCCCTCAACCTGCAACAACAGTATCATCTATGTAATCATAGAGATCATCCATGATTACATAGGGGAAGGAAAGAAGAAAGGGTGAGTCAACAGTTCATAAAGAATGAAGACTCCCCCGAGGGTTTTCGCAATGAGCCAAACTTTTATTATGTAATCGCTTATAATATCAGCCACTCAACTTCATAAAAATATTACTCTTTCGATTATCAAATTCAGTGTGGCTAATGAAGTAAACAACACATTCATAAAGTAATTTAAATCATTATATAACTATGAATGTATGCATATGCTCCAAAATACGTTTGGATACATATACATATAACCATCAAATGCATATCAATACATCTAGCATAAAATACTTCTTACACCAATACATATAAATGATCAAGAACAATACAATGCATGCTTTAATCTTCCATTTTTCTTTTCTTTCATCATAATGGGCCCAGTCCTTTTTTTTACTTTAATCATATGAGCCCAACTCTTTTCTTTAATTATAATGGGCCCAGCCCTTTTCTTTACTTTAATCACATGGGCCCAGCCCTTTTCTTTACTTCAATCATATGGGCCCAGCCCTTTTTTTTAATTATAATGGGCCAAGCCCTTTTCTTTACTTTAATCACATGGGCCCAGCCCTTTTCTTTATTTATAATGGGCCTAGCCCTTTTCTTTACTTATAATGGGCCCAGCCCTTTTCTTTAATTCAATCATATGGGCCCAGCCCTTTTCTTTATTTATAATGGGCCCAGCCCTTTTCTTACTTTATTCTTAGCTCATAATCATGCTCACACATCAATACTATGCTCATGTCTATGCAACTTTCAAATCTCAACGTGACATCTTGTCTCAACATTCATATCATAACAATTGAAATCAAAATCATTTCTCAATCATCGTAAATCATCATCTCAAAATATCAAAGTAATCAATAAATCATAGCATTTCTTTCATATCTTAAAGCTTTCAGAATCACAACAACAATATCAATTATATCTTATCAAATATCTCATAAAACATTGAGAGTATCAAGTAATAATAAAACATGTTCAAACATATGAATGGCTCGACCTTTCCATAGCTTTAAACAATCTTTAAAGGCATTAAATTCTATTATTTCTCAACTTCGTTAGCATCTTTAAAATATCTAAAATCATTTATAAAATTCTTTAAAAACATAAAATGTATTCGTCCTCAGTGAATAAAAGATTACTCACCTTAAGAGACCATAAGGGATTCATAACTATGGCGCTCAAGCTTGCTTACTCTCGCGAAATGCTTCCACGACCCAATTACCTTGCACTACATTGGAGGGGACTAGCTTTAGCCTCCAATCTCATGTAACATACCTCACAAGACCCATGGCCGGACCTATGTTCTTCTTCTTCTTCGACCATCACTTTCAATTTCTTCATCTCTCACTCTCACGGCATCATCTCTCTCTCTCGGTCTCACTCTCAGACTGGGACAGCATGAACGAAGAAACAGGGAGAAGAGACAGAAGTGGGGAAGAAAAAGGGAAAGGAAGAGAGGAGTGGGGCTGCTGCGTGAGTGACGGAAGGAGAAAAGAAAAGGGAAAGAAAAGATAAGAAGGCAGAAAGGGGAAAGGACATGTGTGCTTATGATTCAGCCCATTGCTTTATTTTTGATGTCTTGATTGATCCACACGTGGCAGTGGATAAAGCTCCACACTTTTAAAACCCTTATCTTTTCTAAATTGCAATATTACCCCACTTGATTTAAACTATATCATTTGTTAATTAATAATTGACCACATATTTAATTTAACTATGTTGAAGCAATTTCCGACTCCGGCTGTACGGTAACCTGAGAACAGAGAAAACGTCAGACACAAGAGCTTGCCGGGGGTTGCCGGCGGGGGATAGCTCCGATGCCTGAGTCAGATTCTTATCTTTTTTGAGAGAAAAGACTTAGAGTGATTCTTTTGTCAAAACATACGTACCTTTGCCGAACCTATCCATCCCTCCTTATATAGTGGCCTGCTTTCCGAGGCTCATTAATGAAGCCTTTCCGTGGGCCCCTGTGTTTTCTCTTAGTCGACTATGCCCATACGGGTCATTAAAGATTGTTCCACGTGCCGTAGACGTAGTGGCCCACGGTATGTAAATTCCTGTTTGCTCGTCACATCAATCATGCCTTGATGGTTTAGTAGGCATCGGTAACTTGCGGGCACAATTACCGAGGTCGGCGATCATAAATGCTAGCCATAATGGGGCTTGTCCCTTCTTCATAACAGGTCATTAACCTTACCATGCGGGAGTCGAACCCTGGAGGTCGGCGGAGCTCCTTTTAGACCGGAACGGAACCTAGGGGTTCTGCCGGTTTGCTATGCGGAACCGAACATAGGAGTTCGGCCAGGTCTAAGACACAAAACCGAACCTAGGGGTTCGGTTACCAATGGTCGGTAGTGAGGCGGACCTGGGCTTGACTGCACGGGCCGCGCTACAAGAGAGTTGGGTGTGGGCCTAACTGTAGCTTTAGCCCCAATCCCTAACAGTTACCCCTAAAATTCCTCGCGTCATGCGCTTGGAATGGCGGGAGGATTTTATTTCGATTTTGAAAATGAACCGTCATTGTGGAGACGTGGGGTTGCGTGTCACTTACTGGTGTGGCAAACACGTGTTCACCTCCTGTCCGCACCTTTTCTTGGAGCGATTCGCCTCAAACGTATATGAGTGCGTTTCTTTTTTGGGGAAGCTTTACTTTGTCTTCTTCGCAAAAAATCCCTAGCCGCCACTGTGACTCTCCCATTCTTCTTCTTTTCGGCAACTGGTTCTCTACCCTTCGTTTTCCATCCAGTAACCCTTTTTCGGACGTGATGCCGAGGAAATCTTCGAAATCTTCGAAATTTGCTGGACCGTCGAAGCCTCCAAAATCCTCGAGATTAGATGAGTCGGAGGCTCCGTCTACCTGGCGGTCCGCCTTGAGGCCAGAAGATGCCGAGAGGCTGAGGGAAACCTATGAGATTCCTGACGGGGTGAAAATCCGAATCCCCGGCCTTAGGATGACATTCATGGGAACACCAGAGGGCATGAGGTGTGTATCTTCGAGAAGTCTTTGGAGGCTGGGCTCCGGTTACCTTTTCCCCAGGTGGTTCGAGAAATACTGCACACTGTAGGAATGGCCCCACGGAGTTTAAGGCCGGTGCGGTGGCGACACGTGGTAGCCTGTTGTGTGGCTTGGCGAATGGTTCTGGGGGACGGCGTACAGTTGTCTGCGCCGGAGTTCCTGAATATTTACCACCCCGTTCAAGTATGGCCACACCTGGACATTTCAGGGTCGGGGTAGAAGATTCTTCTCTGCCCCGTCCACATGGTTGAGACAACCCCCTTTCGAGAAGTCGTTCTTTTACGTTTCTGGTCTGGGATGGGAGCTCCCCTCTATTCTGTGGGATCGCCGCCCAGAAGCTCGGGTTCCACTTAAATGGAGGGAACCTCCGTCTAAGACGGTTTTGACAAGCCAAAATTGACGGCCATCCAAAGAGAAAGGCTTGACCAGATGATCGCTTGGTCCATAGCGCCATGTGGAGGACGGGAGTGAGGAGTAGAACTTGGGGTTCTTGCTTCGACCCGTAAATCTGCAGAAGTATTTGGGCTTCTCCGTGCAGAGATGCGCCGGTATGTCCAAAATTCCGCACCCCCTTTTTCCGTCGAAGAAAAGAAAAAGGGGGAGGTAGAGGTTTCAACTAGGCTGACAAGATCCAAAGGGTCGAGCCCTGCCCTGGTTAAGGAAATCGAACTCCTCTGCTTCCTCCGACACGGGGTCGGCTTCGCTCTCTTCGGCTGAGGGAGGTGATTCAGCGGAGCATCCCGCTCCACAGGTAGTTGAAGGCCCAATTATCCTGGGCGTCAGCTCAGATGAAGATGAAGATGATATTCCTCTTGCAAGGAGATCTCCTGCCTTAAGAGAAAGGCTACAGAGTCGCCGCGCTGTGCGGACCCTCCTTCGTTTCCAATGAGGAGGAGGCAAGGAGTTGCGAGTATGTGGATTTCGTCAGGGCCTACCGTTCGACGAAGAGGCCAAAGGCGTCCAGATTCTCCTCCGAGGGTGAGGATCCGGAGCCTCTTCCTGGGACGGCTTCCCAAGTTGAACTCGGCGAGGCGGGTACAGCTCCGCCGTCTCTTCTTCCCTCAGTGCCGGAGACGGAGCCGGCTCTCGAAGAAGCGGAGATTGGCTCGTGCCAGAAAGTGAAGCTACCGCGGCTGCGTTGACCGCAGGAGGCCGGACCCACTGTGGGCGACGACTCGATGGTGCAGATGTTGCCTCTTTCGGGCTCCTAGTCCTCAAGTGATTCATGTAGATTCGGTTGGGGAGATTGAAACTGTTGCGCCGAAATAGGTTCGGTTGAGGAGGTAGAATCTGTTGCCGCCGAAACTGGTCCGTTGCGGAGACTGAACCTGTTGTTGCCGAAATAGGTTCGGTTGAGGAGACGGGGTCTGCCGCAAACGTAGGTTTGGTTGAGGAGGTAGACGCCTTCGAGGTCCCCAATGAGCCCGAGCCTTCGAACTTGGGAGGCGAGGTTCCCCAATTTCACCATCCCGTAGGGTCGGCGCCTGCGGTCCAGTTTGGTGGGAACGGTCGGCCTTCACGAAGATCCGGTTCTTTGGTCTTCGTCGTCAGATAGAGGTATATCGCGGCTGTCGTTAATTACCTCGACCTTTAAGGTTCTGCTCGCTCACTAATTGTGCCCCTTTTTTGTAGGATTCTTTAGTCGCCGTGGATTCGCTCGGTAGACATTTGCACTCCGGCGGAGACTCGTTCCTTGAGTGGAAGACACGGATGGAGGCTCGGGAGGATGAGCTCAAAGCGGCTAGATCCACCATCGCAGCGTTAGAAGCTCGCAATCTCGAGCTGGAAGGGCGTCGGCTCGTTATAAGGAAGAGCTTTCTTCGGCCTTAGAGAGACAGGAAGTTTTGGAGGCGAAGTCCTCTGAATATGATCAGCTTTCGTTCAGCCGTCGATGCTGGCCAGGCGAGGGTTGACACCTTAACTTCTGATGTCCTCCGGCTTGACAGGACGAACGCGGGCTCGAAGGATTGGCTGCCGACCTTAGGGTCAGGCTTGCAAAAGCTGTGCAAGCAGAATCCGAATTGGTGGATCGCTCATCTCGGTGCAAAGGTCCGTCGATGAGCAGAGAGGGACGATTGCTGGGTTTGAGGCGGAGGTTCCAATCTATCCCGGAACCTCCACTCCGTAGAGGTTGAGCGCGACTCTGCGCGGAGAGGGCTAGGCGACGCAGAGAAGCAACTTGCCTCATTACAAGATGAGATGTGGGCTCTGAAGAAAGAAAACCGGGATCTTTCGTTCGGAAACAGGCCGCCACTAATTCGGCAAACCGCTTCATGCAGAGCTATAAAGAGGCGAACGGGTTGGTGAAAAGATATAAGCACCAACTTGACATAGTTCACGTGGTCAGGAATCGCACTTGGATCCATGGGTACGAATGGGGATAGAGACCATGCGGGGGATGTCGATGAGTGATCGGCACAAGCACCGAGTACCACCGTTAAGATCGAAGAGATTTTTCCTGACCCTCGAGCCTTGGTGAGCTCAAAGAGATTGGGGTGGTAGAGTTGCCTGATGCTCGATTTTATTCTACCATTCTCGCCCGCAGCGGCGCGTCGCGGATGATCGAAGCTGGGGGCAGCAGCGCGCCCAAAGTTGCAGCCGAAAGCGGATCTAAGGCCGAACCTTCCACTAGTGGGGGCCGCACCTTCCACGTGATTGTAAAAAATATTTTTGTAATTATGGACAACACCCTATATATATGAGTTTATTATTTACAGCATAATTTGATACGTTGTCGTTGTTGCCTTTGCTGTTTGGCGTTGGTAAGGATTTCGAGCCAGTAGGGCCCATGGGGGGTCGGTCGAGACCGCTTTCGTATCAGCAGCCCTTTCCTTATCCCTTTTTTTTTTGCATGACAAACCACGCCTAAGTCCATAATGAGATTCTTTGACTCTGTCTTATCACCTGACTGCACTTTGACCCGTAGGTCTGAGCAACGCGATTTGGAATATTATCCAGGCACTTTCGTACTTAGCCGGAACGGAACGTCGTTCGACACACTTCATTTCGGGAATTTGGAAAGTCTTTGTTGGGATCTTATTCGGCAGCACGCTGTGTATAAATGGTGCGCCTCCCTAAGGGGCGCACCTGTTGGGCTTCCCAAAATCTAGTGCGGTTATTAAAGGAAGCTAGCCTTGGCTTTTCTTTCGCTGCTACTTCCAATCTTTTTGCTGTCACAACGGGTGTTTTCTTCCTTTTCTGTTTTCAAAAAGCTTTGCGCTATGGACAACGGTGGGCGCCTCCGGAGGCCTCGGAGGGTTCCTGCCCCAGAAGCTCCAGAGGGCTCTCGCCGGAGCAGACGACTCCGGGGGCTAGTGCGGTTGCTGGGCTGCCCCAAGAATTTTGGTTTCGGATTCAGAGTCCGTAAATCGTCTTCCGGGCTCGCGGGGACGCGGATGACGATCCGTTTTCATTCCGGGGGTACTGCCTGCTCCGCCGGAAGAGGAAGGGGCGGAGGGCCTTCCCATTCAGCGGGCAGGAATGTCAAAGTCCGCCGAGGTCAACGAGGCGGCGGTAGGAGGAGACCAGGGTCTTCCTACACCTAGGGCAGAGTACCGGACCCCTAGGGAATACAGGTCCCACTACTTCCGTGAGGGAGTGCGGCTCGGCCGTTTAGAGAAACCGAGTCGCATATGTGCGTGCGGGATTTGCCGCTTGAGGGGGAACTTGGTCCTATGCTCGAAAAGCTGCATCGCCGGCGCATGAGGATGGGAGGCGAATTTGGGTTTGGACGCCTTCGTTGCTGGCGGCTTCTCCACCGACGAAGATTAGAGGAGGAACGTGTTCTTGCGACGCTTTCCTCTCTTCTTCTTTCTTCTTTTTTGTAAGGGTCTGGTGACCCATGGTTTCGTTAATGGCATCGTCCCGCTTGGCGTGTCCTTTGTTATGTCTTTATCTTGGGAGAAAGACTTTGTTGCTGTAAAAGATTTTGTCTTGATTGTTTGTTTTTTTTTTTTTTTTTTTTTTTGTCGCAAAGCTAACTATCATTCTGGAAACACTTCCCGCCAATTGGCTGAATGGTTGTTTGCAGATGTATTCATTCTCAAGATATATGAGTCGAAATGCCTTCGTTTGCCCATGTTTGTAAAGGCAAATGTAAAAGGTAGGCGAGGTTTCATTTTACCTTATATTTTGCCGCCTGTGCTGCGGCAAGCTTGGT
>FXXK01002304.1:0-11263 GCA_900184695.1 Betula pendula | reverse complement strand
AACCTTTGAAGAATATATGGAATATGAGAAAAATACCCAGATTTATTTCTCATAAATACAAACGCACTGATGCTACCACATAAAGTCAATTTGAGAGCGCGATAATCAATTACGACCAACTTTCCAAATTAGGTGGTCAACCAAAGGCTTACTAAAAACATCTGCAACCTCGTTGGAATATTGCATAGATGTGCAGTTTGAATCAATTCCATTGGATTTTCTTGCGAACAAAAATGTGATAATTGTTGTAATTAACAAACACTATTCTAGCCCACGATAATCGCCTATGCAAAGCCCAAATAGATGGGTTTAAGATGTGCAGGGCCCATTCGTAAGGCCTACGTAAATTAAATTAAATTAAATGGATTGTAAGCCCACTACACGTGTAAGAAAATTTATTTTTCATATTATTTCCAAGAAAGATAAGTGGTTTAATGGTTTCAAATCTTCATAAATCCAAGAACATAAATTTCAGAAATTTCTACAAACCAGCCTCTAAAAGTGGCATATGAGAAGCACATGCTTTTTTTTAATATCATGTGCTTCTCACATGCTTAAAAGACACATATCACTTTTAGAGGTTGGTTTGTAAAAATTTCTTAAAAACCAATTTGTAAAAATTTATGTCCATCCGATAATGATCAACTAACAGTAGTCCTATTTGATATCAATCAACCTAACACAATACTATCAAAATGATTACCACACACGTTATATCCTAACAGTGAGAGTTCGTTAAACGTCACATTTTATTTACAGGGAAAAAATGTAAAATTAATCCACATGTTGGGCCATATTACAAATACTTCATGTAGTACAAAAAATAATTCAAAGGTCCTCGGGAGTAGCAAAATAAAATTTAGTCCCTGCAGTCAAATCCATCAAAACATTTAACGGATTCGTTAGTGCAACATGTCAGCACCAATGAAAATGATGGAACATGACACTAAAAAATTAATTTAAATTAAATTTTTTTAAAAAATAGTGGGAGTGCCTGCCAACTGCTAATTGGGGGAGGGGTGCTTGCGAGCCAACCCCAGAGGTGGGCAGGGGTGGCTCGCCACCACCCTCAACCCATGGGGTGGCCGCACACCATCTCTACCACCTTTGAAAGTGTCTCGCAGGTCACCCCAAAGTGGGGGTGCCCTTCAGCCCACCCCTGACCTATTGGGTGGCAGCGTTTAATCCAAACCAGACCAACCATCGCTTGGGCAGGGGTGGCCTTCGAGCCACCCCTCGACCCATTGGGTGGCAAGGGTTTTATTGCCCCGACCACCCTTGGGGTGGGGGGTGGCCACACCCACCTTCCAGCCACCTTTAGGGTGTCTTCCCGGAGACACTTCAAAGGTGAGGGGTGGCCTTTAACCAACCCTTAAGATGTGGATGGAATTACTACGACCTGCTCTGGGGTAGCTTGCACACCACCCCCCAACCCATTGGATGGCAGTGTTTTTACTGCCGAGCCCTTGGGGTAGGGGTGGCCTTCGAGCCCGACCCATTGGGTGGCAGGGTTTTACCGCCGACCACCCCTTGGGGTAGGGGGTGGCCACACGCAACTCCGGCACCTTAGAGTGTCTCGCGGGTTACACCGAGGTGGGGGTGGCCCTTCAACCACATTAGATGTAGCTGGAAGTTACTGTCGCTGCTCTGGGGTGCTTGCACCTACCCCCAACCATTGGATGGACGTTTTACTCGCCACCACCCCATTGTGGCAGGGGTGGCCGATGCCACTCCAGCCACCTTTGGGTGTCTCGCAAGTCACCCCAAAGGTGGGAGTGACCTTCTAGCCACCCCTGACCCATTGGGTGGCACCCCATAGGCCACCCCCTCCTCCAATCGATAGTCATCCCTTTCTTTTTTCTTTTATTCTTTTTTAAAAAAAAATATTTTTTTTTTAGTTTTATATATTTATATAGTGTTTATTAAGAGTGACACGTGTCATCATTTCATTGTGCTAATGTGACACTAATGAAATCCGTCAAGTGTTTTGACAGAATTTGACTGTATGGATTAAATTGTTATTTTGGCCTATCCCAAAAACGTCAGGATTAAGATTTGTAATTTAGATCTACCATGTGAACTAATTTTGCATTTTTTTTTCCTTTATTTTATCTAACCCCTTTGCTAAATTGGCAAAAATTTGATGATAACCGTATAAAGATATAACAATATAGGGGTGTGCAAGTTCACCGCCTACCGTGTACCGACCGAGTTTCAACCGTCTCCAACCGCCTACCGCACACTGACAGCCGGTAGGCGGAAGAAAAAAATTTCTTCCGACATTTGTCGGTCGGTAGGCGGAAATGGTTTTGTACCGACCGCCTACCAACTTTAACCGACATTCACATTCTCATAATCAATATAATTGGGAATGAGAAAAATTCAAATTTTAAGAAATCCGATCATGTTGTGCCACATCACTTTGTAAAAGTTTTTTTGTAAAATTTTTTGAAAGTGTTTTATGATGTCACTATGAGAATGTGAATGACCGACCTTATAGGTTTGTGAATGTTAATTATGAAAATGTGAATTTGAAACAGGTTTTTATATTATTGGGTCATATTACATTTTGAAAATATCAACATTTTTTTAAAATGGCCATATTAGAAAACCTATTTTTCGACCCAAAAAACGCAAAGGCTTCAAGGTCATAACCTGAAATTTGGCCCAAAAAGCGCATGGGCCATCCCAACCGAACAGGAAACTTGGCCCGGTTCAACCGACATTTCCGACTGCCAATTACCGACAAGTTAGTAATGTCGGTAGGCGAAACAAGCCCACATGCGGTAAAGTCGGTACAATTTCCGACATTACCGACTGTAGTTTGGCGAAACGCGAAAATGCTATTTTCGACACCGACTTAACCGACGAACACCCCTATAACAATATCCTTTCTGCCCAAATGAGTACCCTACTAATAATTCGTTTGAGTTTACGATTTTAAAACGTGATATTTTAATATGTAATTTTTAAAAATACAGTTAAATATTTGGTAAAATAGTAATTTGACATTTAAAATTACAATTTAATCTTTGAAATTGCTTATTCTAAAAAACACACCACACTCCTGAGCAATTTTTAAAAACGCCCTTCCAAATGACATATAAAAATGCTAAGTTTAGAGCGAAAACTTGTGTCATGAAGGAAAGTGATTATGACTTTATGAGATAAAGAAATACAATCAAAGAATAGAGGCGGGACCGATGAGTGAAACCGGATCCGGTCCAAAATCGAAGTAACCATATAATTTTTTTTTTTTGGGGGGGGGGGGGGCGGGCGGGTTTGGAGTAGTAAGCAAAAAGTTAAAACCAGACGTAAAAAGAACACAATGCAAAGGAATTAATATTTGGATAAGAATATAGTAGAAAGCTGGTCAATATATTAATCTGAAAAAGCAAAGCAAGAGGTGACACTAGAACACGTACCTCTCTTTACGTCCTCTGACTCGCGTGCAGAGCACAGATTGTCGTAGACCCCAAGAATCAGAGTGTGGCCAATGAAACTTAATAGTGCCAGCGAGATTGCAGACTTACTAGACTCTGAACAATGAATCATGAGGAATAATTAGCACAAAGAACCAGTCAAATAAATCACGAGGAATAAAGAAACCAACGAAACAGCAGGCAAGATAAGCACAACAAATCCCCAGAAATGAGCACACCATCCAAAAAATTATCTGCTTTCAATTAAAATAATAGCAATAGTCTTTTTTCTGTTTTTTTTTTTTGTTTTTTTCTTTTTTATGACTTCTCCTTACTTTTGAATTATCACCTTTTGTAATGTCATTTTAAATTTAAAGTCTCTTAATTTATAAATTAAAAGTCCATCAGTTACAATGTCTCCCTCTGTTAGGATTTTCTCTTAAATCCTTTTAAAATTCTCAAAATATCTTTATTTTAAAAAATAATATAATTTTTTTTAAAGATTCAAGCGTAAATATTTTATAATTTGTAAAATTTGATCAACGGTAAAATCTTTGTAATTTTTTTTTTTAAAAAAAATGAATAGTATTTTAAGAATTTTAACACCCTTCTATTAAATATTTAATAAAAAAATTAAAAAAAATATTACAACTAATTAAATTTTGAATTGCTAAATATAAACTTTGAATTTTCAAAAACAATGTTTGGGGCGACAATTAAAAGTGGGTGAAGGGTTTTTGTTTTTTTATTAAAAATATAGAAAAGTCTAAATAGGCATGAGTTGACCAAGACATTACTTCACGGATCGCGACATCTCTGCTCCTGGCCACTTGATTAGAAATGCGTAACTAATGAGGTTAGTACTTCAAGCGAACTTTCAATACTCCGCTTTCAGCTCCAGCCCACCAGAATTTTTCAAAGCCTGTAATCTGCAAATGACGTACAGTTGATTAGAAACCGGAAACTGATGAGGTCAGTGCTCTTAATGAAGTTTAGTACTTCATTATATATTTTTGTTTGATATATAATTTTCTTAAAAAATATTCATTTTTCTTTTAGATTAAGACTCTAAAATACTATTTCAGTATTTGATTGTAGTAAAAAATTTTAGGGAAGATAAAATAAAATAAAATTAAATTAAATTAATAACTGACTTTTAACCATTTAAAAATTGCTACGCAGGAAAACAAGAAACATTATTTAGAGTAATGTTAGATGTTATTCTTATGTCCCTTTTAAAATTATTCTTAGATCAAAATCTAATAATGATATATAAAAAATATAATAGTAATTTTAAAAGTCACATTATTTTTTAAAAGATACAAAAGCGACACAAAAATGACATTCAGCATTACTGGATGATTTAATATAGTGTGGGAGGGGTTAGCCTCTAGCCCCATACATGAGGTTTTTTTTTTTCATAACTCTTTTATGTTTTTTTTTTTTTTGTTTTTTGGTAATTTAATTGCCTAGTCTAGACATAACATCCTAAATCATCAAAACAAGCTTATATAGATCAGTCCTAGGTAGGGGACTCTCTCTCCCTTAGGTTGGCTAGACCTTAGTTGGTAACAATGAGGCTAAATGTGAGCCGTTTTACCATACTGGTAACACTTAGTGAAAGACCTTTTGGGAGATTGTCTCCTAGGAGAGTTAAGACCCTCCACCTTGAACTTCAAGGGAACCCTAACCTTTTTTCCTTGATCAACTATCTTAGGTCTGACTCCATTCCCTTATCCAAATTCCTAGAACTAGGGGCTAGGATCATCACAAACAGTAGTGGGAGACACAAACATGATTTTCCCTAGGGTGTTCGGAGTGTTTTTGAACACAAAGCGCCTCTTTATCAAACCCAAGGTCACACCTATCATCATGGGGTTTTTGAATCCTGAACAAATTATCTAGTTTAACACTAGACTTATGTGGCACATCAAATTGTGAAGCAACCAAACAAACATTTGTAACACTCCGGTCCTATATTGAGAAGATGAGGAATAATTCACATAGAGTGGGTGGTTTATAAAGAGAGTCATGAGTATTAAGTCTCACATTGCCTAGTTACTAGGTGAAACTGGACTTTATAAGTGATTCTAGGGAAGTTTCAAAATTAACTAATTCTTTTGGGGTGATAGCGCAGATATGGCTAGCGCTTTTTCTTGGGTTATTACAGTACTAAACCTCTCAGGTAAAGACCTCAAGATTTTTCTGACAACCTTTCGTCAGCAATTTTCTCCCCGAGATTGAAACTCGAGTTCACTATATCGTTCAAACAAGCATAGAACTCGTCGAACGTCTCATCCTCAACTCTTCAAATATCAATGTGAGCATTTGAAGTTTGGAGGTTTTCACCCCCTTGGTGCCCTCATGGGTTACCTGTAGGGTATACCACGCCTCTTTGGCAATCACAGAATTCACAACTCTCCTAAATTCTTTAGGAGACAGAGCAGAAAAAATTGCATTCAACGCATTGTTGTTTGCATTGCAAGCCTTCTTCTCTTCTGTAGTCATATATATCCTTTTTAGGACAAGTCAATATGTTCTCACACACTACCCCAAACGGACTCATCTATGGACATCGGGAAGGATCTCATGCGAACCTTCCAATACGCATAAGTGTTCCCATCAAAATTAGGAGGAATAGACAATGCAATAGAAGAAGACATTCTAACCTAGGGTCAAGGATCACACACGAAATAATTCCTAACAAAGTGTGTACCTACGCTCTGATATCAAATGAAATGCGCAGATTTAGACCCCAATGGCGGAATTAAGAATGCACAGTAATATAATATATCAATTAAAATTACTGCAATGAAACAACAATATCAAACCACATTGAAAAAAAAAAAAAACAACCAAACACATCAACACTAAATTTTTGTTGACGAAGAAAAAAACCTTAATAACTCAAGGAAAAACCTCTCAGGGACAGCCAAACTCAAGATTCCACTACAAAGAATAATACAAGGACAAGACACTTACAAACCCTTTTGTAACGATCTAGACTCCTTATATAGGCGAGCTCTCCGTTCACCTCCCCTGCTCCTCACCATGCTCCAACTCCCCATTGGTCAAACTTCTCGTAAAATCCTTCCCAACCCACTAGTAGACTTCGTTGATGAACAATGTACTGCAATAGCACCATGGTTTGATTCCACTCCTTAGCCTTCGACACACAATCACGACTCTTGGCACAAACCCCAAGATCCTTGTGTATCAACACAAACCAAGACTTGGTATCGGTCTTTGAAGTCCTCTAGAGTACTCTCAATTTTCGTCCTTCAGAGATACAAAACATTGAAGTACAACTGGCCTTTTAAAGATAGAAATCGCACAATCTACATGGCAGCGTCCAAATAGTTTAATAGCATGTTCAGACATGATTAGCATTTCATGCCCAACCGCCTTCCATGTCCAGACAACAACCCACATACTAAGGAACATGAACTCTCTGACTTGCCTCATGTTCGAACACGTGTCCTCTATGTCCGAACATCACTGCCAGTGATGCTTACTAACCTAGGCATGTACAGACAACTCAAGGAACAGATAATCCCTAGAGCTCCTCATGTTCAGAGAACTTTGTCCATGTCCAGATATCAGTCTTCCATACTGATCATGTCTACTGACATGTTTGGGCACCGCAGGGAACAGATAATCCTAGGGTTTCTCATATCCAAACAGCATTGCCTATGTCCGAACATCTATTGAGGACTTGTCTTCTTGAAGAATTTTTCACCAACTTCATTTGTAGACCTAAGTACACAACTACCTATGTCCCAAATAAATAAGACATAAGTTTTGGACACTGAATAAGCCAACAAAAAACTTAACACATTCAAAGAACAATCCTCTTGTTCGAACAAAATTATACAAATTTGAAATTTAAAGATTTAAAACATAAAATTTTATCACTATTTCAAGCAAATGCTTATGAGCCTCACAATGCTCTATCTATTTATACTTTTAATTTATCTTTATTTTTTTTATATTATTTCTTATTTTTTTTATTTTTCTTTCCTTTGTATTTTTTTACTGGCTATGTTTGGTAATGTCTCTAAAAATACTTTTTTTTTTTCCAAAGACAAAAACACACTTTCTAGAAAACTTTTCACTTATTCTTATTAGAATATTTTGACAGAAACATGTACTTTTTTTTTTCTTTTGCAAAGTATAGGAGTTAACTTATTATTTTTTTAAAAAAATAAAAGATTAAAAATCTAAAGAAAAACACTGGTTGTGTGCCATCGCCAGCAAAGGAAAAGGGTGGCCGTGTGACCACGACAACAAACTAGGGGTGGTCGCACAACCACCTCTCCTGGTCGAAGGTTGTCGTGTGGCCACCACAATAGGCTAGGGGTGGTTGTGTAGCCCATTTGTAAGTCTGCTCCAACCAGATAAAGGTGGCTGTACAGCCACGCCGACTAGATAGGGGTGGCCATGCGGCCACCTCTGATTTGGTCAGAGGTAGTCATGCAACCACCTCTCTCCACTGCAGGTGGCCACACGACAATTCTATTTTTTTTTCATTTTTTTTATAAGTATTAAATTAGCTTGTATTTTTTCAAAATAAACATGTTTAGTATTTGTTTCTTTGAAAATACAACAAACAATTTTCTTAAATTGACAAAAAAAAAAAAAAAACATTTTCTCAAATGTGGACCTCACAAAAAACACTTCACCTTTATATTCCATATAATAATTTTTCAAACGAAAGCAAAAACACAGTTACACAGTTCACAAACATTATCAAACATACAATTCTTTTTCTTCCGTAATCAAGCTAATCTCAAAAAACAAGAACCTTAAACCCTTTACCTCCATCGCGGGAAAAAGAATCGAACTACCACCAGAAAGCACTAAAGTGCACCAAAGAAAAAACCCAATTTTCTAACTAACCATAACAAATGCTTGATGAGAACAAAATACCAACTTAAATCCTTCATAATTATGTGCTTAGATGCAGAAGGCCCCACTGACTCCATTCATCTATTTTATACTTGGCTCTCTTTTTTTATTTCTGCTGCTACATTTACCAGCAAAGAGAAAACCCCATATTTTTTTGAACTTTCATTTTTATTGTAGAACAAGTAGTATCATAACAGCAACTCAAATTTCTCCCAATCATGTGCTTTTAGATGCAGCAGGCCACCATCCCCATAAGGCAGTAGCTTAACTGTAGAGACATTATTATATCAAAAAAGAGCCGCCTCTTATCCATTAATCAAAGTAGTGGCTTCACTTTTACATACATTTTCGTTTTTCTTTTCTTCTTTTTTCCAAGAAAATTACATCGACACTCAGCTGAAGATGATTGCCTTATGGTATTTATACTCCATTCTGAGCACATTGGCCACATGGAACATGCTAACTAAAAATACCTCCTTTTAAGGGATTCCTCTAACTATCAAGATATTGTTAAAGCTTTGTGCACTTTTCAAAGGTGTAAAAGGTATCCAAGCACAACACTGATGAGTGCCACCATACAAACAAATAGAAGAGGAAATCCGACTTGAACTCTTCTTACTCCTCTTCTGCTCAATTCTGCCTGCAAAGTAAGAAAGTGGAAAAAAAAAATTCAAAGAGTAATTCTAGGACATACACTCCAATACTTCATTTTTGTACCCTCCAAGCATAGCCCAAGAACAGAAATCTTCTCCCTCACAAAAAGTCGTGAGTTTTTCAGGATCACAAACACAGACACTGTAAGGCAAAATATCAAATGAAAGGCAGTTCCAGGAGAAAATATTCTCCTGGAACTGCCTCAAAAATTTCGTGGACTTCCATCTAAGTGATTCTTCCTTGAGGTGCTATTAAAGCACCCATAGCTATATCTTCCTAAATTAAATGACAAACCAAAAAAAAGGAGGCATTTATAGGACTAACTGCTCTGGACATGGGCGACCACGTCAGATTTGTAGTCAAGAAAGTTATTTGCACTAGATAACAATTAGAAGCATTGCTAGGGTTACGACAGAACTTAATGACTTTAAACATATAAAAAGAAACACAGAAACATGAAAAGAATGTGGTTCAAGAAGTTACAAATTTCTCCTGCAAGACTTTTATATCTTGAATGCTTGATCTCCTCTCCTCTGTTAGCTTTGAAATAGTAACTTCGGCCTGCAAAGCAAGTCCAATACTTGATTACTATTGTTTAAAATAAAAGAATGTACAGAATCGGATGTAATGAGGAATGAAATAACACAGATTTCCTCATCACCTCAAAAGTTTGCAAGTTCCAAATATTAGAAGAATCCGTTCACAGAACAAAAAATCAAGGGCCCCAAGCAAGTAAAGACTCAGAAGAATTACTAAAGAACAAATTTCATTTTCATTAGGGGTTCACATGCAGAGTTCAGACCTAGCCTCTAACTGAGAAGGGATGGGAACAATGGAACCCATGGACGCATAATGATTTTACAGAAAACAAAACCTAATAATTCATGGAAAAGATAGCAAATGGACTTGGACCAAGTGCATTTATGAGGTCATATCATGGGCTAAACCTCCAACTAAAGCAGATATTGAATAAAAGTTATGTATCTGTTATATATTTCCTTTAATCGATTGTAAATTTTGGTTGATCTGATATAGAGATTCTTTGTAACAAACTAAATTATACCAAAAAAGGTGAATAGATGGATTTGAGTAACCATTATTATCTTTATATGGTCAGAAGGGAGTAGTCGAATTTCAGCATACAAGTTGGAGGCAAACAAGAATACTAGCCACACTATCACCATACCATTACTTTGTTTTCCAGCCTGATATGTCACACCATAATAATACCATCGATTTTAAAACAGATTGTGGAAAGACTGACCTCCCTTAGCTTTAATTCAAGACCATCTAATTTTGACTTCATCTCCTCAATATCTTTAATTAAATTTAACTCCTCTACATTCTTTATTGAATTTAACCCCACATCCTCTGCTGGCTTCAATTTTGCATCCTTTTCTGGCTCAAATTCTGCATCCTTTGCTGTCCTCAGTTCTGCATCAATTGCTGGACTCTGTTCTGCATCCTCCACTGTTTCGAAATCCATATCCTTTTCTGGACTTAGCACCTCATCATCGACCAATTTGAACTCATCTACATCCTTAGTAACCTGATAGAATAGAATGAGAACCACATATTATATTCTATAAGGTTATGTTTGGATAAAAATTTGAAAATTTCTTTGAACTTCCAAAATGGTTGGATTTAATTTGAAGGAAATTTCAATCACATCAATCTAAATTTTTAATTGTTTGGATTACTATATTTAAAAATTAAATTAATAAGAATATAATGGTTACAATGATAATTATAAGGGTGGTGGCAATAATTTGGTGATGATGGTGGGATAGTGACAGTGCAGCAGCAGCAGCAGTGGTTGTATGTGACAGGTAGTGGCTGCTGCTGCTGATGTTCATGGTCATGGATGTGGTCGTGGTTTGACGCTCAATGGGCAATGGTGGTGGTAGCATGAAGAGTAATGGTAGGCAGTATGAGAAGACATTGTTAGTAGAATTTGCACAATGTCACGTCACCTTCCTCCATTAAATTTAAACTTAGAATTTGGATGCTTGGAAATTTAAGTTCAAAATTCCTCAAATTTTTTGAACTAACTCTCTTATTGACCCAAACAAAGAAAATCAACTTTGGTTTTTCGAATTATAATTTTAAGTAAAATCTTAACTTAAAATTTATCATCCAAACACAGCATAAGCAGATTGGGTTCGCTATGCTTGATGGACTTTAAACTCCATCAAACATACTATTGATCACATATATCAGGAGATTTCTTACCTACTAAACTCAGAAAGGGGGAGGGGGGTAGAGAGAGCGAGAGAGAG
>FXXK01002303.1:43330-55485 GCA_900184695.1 Betula pendula | reverse complement strand
CTTATTTATAAGAAAATTATGGTCAGACTAAGTATGGATAATTAATCCAATCAACTGTTGATTTACCATCAAATTATTACAGAATCTATAAAAGGTAAGTAACGTACAATATCATATATTCTTCCTACCATATCCAATCTAATTAAATATGAAGAAAATTTCAACGGCCAATTTGCAAGGAGGGGATTGGGGGTTAGGGGACTTTGATTTTTTTTTTTAAAAAATATTCCCCACTTTTTAATATTACATAAACACTTTTTAAGCAAACTTTTTTATTTTTATATCACATCAAAAATATTTATTACCAGTTTCAAATAAATACTCACTTAAAAAAAATTTTAAAACTTTCCCATAAAAAAAATTTTACATATTCCTTCCTACTTTATATCACATGCATCAAAAGTCAACATCCGCTAACCCCCAATCCCCTCCTTTGGCCAAACACCCCCCAAGTATATTAGCCTTTCAATATAAAAAATATATTCTCTAACACTTTTAAGATTTGCTCTTCTTAATTTGTGTTTTCTTTATTGTTTATATAAGTTTTACGCGCCCAAAAGCATATGCGCCTCTTCGTCATTGGCTTACATGATTCCTTTTCCATGTTTGGCAGTTGTAGTGAATGGTTTGGCTGCAGGATCGCCAAGCTGGTTCAAGCCGATGACTTCTTCTTCAGTGGACTTCAGGTAGCAGGCAACACAAATCATACCCATTTGATCAAGGTGACAGCCGGTGACTGTAGCCGCAACACCCAAGGACTAACAAACTTGGCATCTTCCTTTGCCCGCATCGATTCTGCAAAGCGTGTAATACCCTCCCACACACATACTCGTGCGTCCGAAAAATTCTAGCAGTGTTGGGAAGGTAGTCTCGCAAGTGGTTTTGTCATGTCCAACCCCCGAAAACCGTAACATCACAATAGTTTGCCAAAAGGGTGATTGTTCGTATTCCATTGGTCTCATACACTACAGAGGAATTGGAATACAAATGCCGTCGCCATCGCAGCTTTGAGCAGTCAAAACCTGGTGTCATCACAATTGCGAATGCGGTGTTTGGGTCAACAAACAATTGGGGCAAAGTGAGCATTCTTGTGAAGGCTTCAAGTTACAAGGACGTTGTGCATTAGCATCAAAAACTAACTTTAGACAGGCAATATGAAGTACAACTAGAAGAAGATGAACAACTTCCTGACTTGTTCTTGAAGTTAGGATGATCAATAACAGATTATGTTCGTTCCGTTTGTTTGTCTTTGTTTTTGGTTTTCTTAAATCTGGATATGTAAGTTCATTATCTTGTGAGCAATTAACAGTACTGTGTGGATTTCCATTTTTACCATCAAATTGTTTATCTCTAATGTCCTATTTAAATTGTCTCAATATGAGCTGGATTTAGTCTTAACATAAATTAGCCCACAACTCAGCACTGAATGCATGGTGATTCTTCGTTATAATTTTATTTTTAAACTTAAACAATTTTCATTATACTTTTCTTATTATAGGTTCAAAAAAAGTCGGGAAAAAAAATTTGTATCACCGCTTGTTTTCAATAGGAAGTTGATACACTAATACATCTTAAAAAAATAATGACCACCAATCATCCGAGTGCACACACAGATTGAAACATTACTGAATGTTAGAAATCACAAAAAAATTTTACTATGCATGCAGACCCAAAATATATTTTAACACATTAACTAAAAAAATATATGGGTTACATATATTTTGGCCCCAAACTAACAGTCATTTTTATTAGTTTCCCGCAAAAATACATGCTCCATACCACCAACTGGATACATCAACACCAACTCTGTAAAATAAGTCCCCTCCGTTTGTGTTGACCGTTATTCTAGGATGGAAAATCAACTTTGACTTTTATTCTTCTGAAAATAATCCTTACCTTTGACAATGAAAAAATCGAAATTTACCCTTTGTTTTTTTTAAAAAAAAAAAGAAAAAGAAAAAGAAAAGGAAAATGGGAAATGGGGTGGGCCGATGGCCACGCCAATTAGGGTGGGGCCACCCCCACCCATTGCCAGATTTTAAAAAAAACAAATTAAAAAATTTATTATTTTATTTTTAAATAAAGTAGGGACATTATTGAAAAAATGTAATAAAAATGGCACATGACAGCGTGCGTGTTCTGTCCTAAAACTAACGGGAATCAAGTGGACGGAGGGAGCTATTTACAAAGATTAGATATATTGATGTCATTCATGGTGTATGAATTGTCATGCTTTGAGGGGCTAATGAAAAACAACTATAATTGGGAGCAACAATATATTTCAACTCTAGTTTATTTATATACAATTCAAACATATTAAAAATTTTGTTCACATAGGTCTACTTTAATAATTAATAAAAATAAAAAAACTAGCAATATCTGTGACCAATACTTTTGCTGTGTGATTCCGCATAGAAGCTAACAGTTTCGACATAAGAAGTCCATTCTGTGTTCTGAATACTGTTTTTTGTTTTTTGTTTTTTTTCTTTCTTTGGTTGAGCTGGGTTCTGGATTTATATTTACTCCAATAAGTTTAAATCTTATGGTTTATAATAAAAAATAAATAAAACAAGTCAGTGAGTTAGAGTATAGTTAAAACGAACTTTCCCCTTTTTTAAGTAGTTGAAGCTTTTTCAAATAATGATATATGTTATATTACGAATATAATAAATGAATCAACATTTATCATTTCATGTCAGGTCAAAACTTTGAGAATAAATAGGATTTAATATGGTATTAAAGTAAAAGCATCAGTGTTGAACATTATCTCCCATCATCTGATTACTTCAAACATTTTAATAAAATGTATATGTGGTTGAGTCTCACTTATTTTGGATGGGGAGGGGGGTGGGTTTGGGTCCACATGTGAGATATTCAAGTTTTTGGAATAAGTGGCTATTCTAGGATATGTTTTGGTTGTTATTTCAAAAAGTGCTATTGAAAAATGTGCGATTTAAATACTTATTTTAAAAATGCAGTTTAGCGTTTAGGCAAAATCGCAGTTTGGCCTTTAAAATCGTAGTTTTAAGCCTTAAAATGTGCGTTTTCAAAAAAACACCCTCCAATTTGAAATGCATATTTGTTGGCGTTGCAAATCACCCAATTTTTTAAACACGCAATTCCCAATGATTCATTTTTGCGATTTGGTTTAAGATCGCCACTTTTTATCTACCAAAATCGCGAATTTCAAACACCACCATTAGCCTATATAAAAGGGAGAGACATTTTAACCTTCCAAACTATCAAATACAAGTACAACAATATTAAAATTCTAATACAGCTTCCAAATGAAATAATCACCATAAATATTGGTTTTCCTATATTCTTGGCTGCGACAAAAGAGAAGAAGAGGAATTGGACATATATCCTTTATTGAGGCAGGGCCCGAGAGAAATCTTCAGCGGAAAAAGTTGGACATAAGACACTACGCACGCATAACGATACGAATAAAGTTTGCGAAATTATGAGCCGCCTCTTGAAGTTCGGGCGCATAGTTAGGATCTGCATATGGGCCTTGAGAATTATCCAATGGATAAATTATGTACCTGAATGCAGCCGAGACCGTCTCGTGCCTTTCCTGGCACCAACACAGTCCAAATTTGAATTTCAGATGCCATATAATGGCGATCAGGTAGAACTTGAACGGATAAAATCTCTAAAATAATGAAGTTAAAAATGATATCTTTCTTTTAGCAAATATTTGTCATTTTGAGAGAGAGAGAGAGAGAGAGAGGCTCACCAGGTTGAAAGGTTTCAAGCCAGTTCTCTTGCTCTTTGCCTTCCGAAGGGAGGGTGATAGAACAAAAAGTAAAAACCCTATAAGAAGAGTACTAATAAGACAACCCATCTTTCTATTGAAGGGACTCTCGGCTCTGAGTTCTTCCCATTAGTTTGGTTCCCTATATATAGAGAGAAGACCCACCTCATGTTATTTTATTCCTAAAAGTGGAGAAAGTCCGCACTTCATCTGTTTGGCCTAAAGATAACATATTAAGGACATAAATTTTTTATAAATTGGATTGTAAGAAAATACTTTAAACACGTCTCTAAAAATGTTTATGTGTCCTTTAACATATAAAAATCACATAATTTTTAATAATATATGCTTCTCCACATGTTTTTTCAATAGCATTAATAACTTAACAAAAAAAGAAAAGAAAAAGGTCCTCTCTAATGATCAAATAATACAAATGGCACTTTTAGATACTGTACTAATTTGTAAGAAAATTATATCATTTTAATATCAAAAATAAAAAAAATCGCTTATGGTTATTATGTATTTTTTCAGATTTTGGATTTTTCCCAGCTTTTAATTTAAGGTTTTTTTTTTTTTTTTTTAAATCCAATTATGGAATTCCAAGGAGTTTTTCTTCTTTAGATTTTTAAGGGAAGGAATATTTCAAACCTTTTTGGGGTAGCATGGGAGATTTTTAACTTTTTTGGGAGGGCTACGGTTTTCAAGCATTTTTGGGGCAACAAGTAGGGTTCCTCAAGACTGTTCTTGTAGAAGATAAGAAGTGTTTCTTGTCTCTTTAATTATCAGGAAAAACATCTTGTAAAGCGCATGTGGAATTCTATTCTTGGTAATTTATTTATTTATTTTTTTGTAAGTATTTATTTATTTTTTTAGATTCCTCGTAGAAAATTCTTATTGATTACTACTGATATATTAAAATTTTACGAAACTAAGAAAGAAGCAGTATAGTTCAAGAGTAGACGCTCCGCTACTTTTTGCTTTTTTACTTAAATAAACTTTACAATTGTTTCTATATCTTTTTCCTATACCATATTTAAATTTTCTTCCAAATAAATGATAAGAGAAAAAGATATTAAAAAAAAAAAAACAAAAAGCAAATAACAAAAACAAAGCTTTTTTTATATTAAAATAATATTAAAAGAAACAAAAGTGCTAGCCTAGACCATCGTGTTCCATTGATTTAAGGAATAACAAGAGAGTATGTTGTTAAGGTTTTTTTTAGAAAAAAAAGTTCACATATTCCCCTCAAATTATCATTCAATTGATAATGTTTCCCAAAACTATCAAACTATTGTCAATGTACCCCCCAAAGACGAAAATATCCTTAAAAAAATAAAATAAAAATTTTTAGAAAAAACTAAAGCTAAAAATCGGCTTTTAGATCATCATTTGAATTTTTTTTTTACAAATACTTTGCTGATCCAAAAAAAAAAAAATATTATTTTTTTATTATCATATCATTCAGTTATATAATAGTTATACTGAAATTTACTAAAGATGTGTCAGGGATTGCGATTTTTATAGACAATAAGTACGATTTTAAACCAAATCGCAAAAACTAAATTGTTGGAAACTGCGTTTTTTGAAAACGCAGAATTTTAAAGGCTAAACTGCGATTTTACCAAACACTTAATTGCGTTTTTCAAAAATTTTTCATTTTCAAATCGCACTTTTTAAAATCACAATTCCAAACAAAACCTAAATACGCATTTATTTCTTGCCCCCATGTTACAAGCTGTTAACGGGCCCAATAAATTTAGTCCGTCTAAGACTCTACCTCCAAATCCTCAACAGTGCATTTCAAAACCATAGCCCAAATTTATTATGCTAGTGAGGGGGAGGCCACCATTGTCTTCCCTTCACAGCCATTCGTTTCCTTTTGACTTTCAACAGAGTCATTTGTTGAATTCATCTTCTCCCTTGTATAACGGCAATCAGACAAATCAATAAATTAGCTAATTGGCCCCTTTAGAAGGAAGAAAACTCTGAAACGAGGATTTTTTGGGCAAAAAACCAGAGCATGACTGTTTCTGTTCGATCACTTGTTCTCTATTCACAACCCACGTGCAGTCCATGTGACCTTAAGGCTTTACTCCGTATTTGACGTTATGTTGATTTTGTTACACTATAAATTCAATACGGCGCAACTGACTTTGTCGTATACACGCTATATATTGTTGAATAATAAGCGCGTATGACTGCCGTTTGAAGGCTCAGAATGTGCCACTCTCTGGACTGTCTATCTACGAGTTGTAAAAAATTGATGGCTTTTCCTTGCATCTTTTTTCTAATCTCCAAATGGACCCCCATTTCAACGACTCTCACATCGGCAAACGGGTCGTTTGGAGTCAAGCAACGGAAATGATGAGGGGATTTCTACCGTATAGTATTATGCTGACACAAAACTGGTTGCACACGTTTCCATATCATGACCAAAAATATTATCCTTTTGCTGCTAAACTATTATTTAAGAGAATGAAAAAAATGCAAGATACTATAATTTTATTTAACATTTATTTAATAATATTAGATAAATTCTTGTTAAATGGAAAAAAAAAATTAATGATTAATTAGAGTGTCATGCCAATATTATTAAATGAATATTAAATATAGTTATAATGTCTTACATTTTTAAAGAAATATTCAAAATTATATTTTTATCTGACAAATTATCACACTCCTGTAATGACAATTCAACCAACATTTGAGGGATAATATGTGATGTTCAAATTTATTCTATACCCGCTATGTTGAATGGTTCAAAATACAATAGAGAACTTTCAAATCAATAGGATTGTTGCTATGAATGGCTCAAATGTGGTCCTGTCCCATATTCAAGAAGAATTGACATCACCATCATGTAGCATTTTTTGGGATTAATTTAGTCCATCCGTGCGAGACAAATTAGGCATCTTAATTGATGTTTTGAATATATTGATTCAAGTCCAAAGTCACAACTTAGAAAAAAAAAAAAAAAAAAAAAAAAAAAAAAAAAAAAAGAGCCCAAAGTCACAAGGGTTTGTATAAATGGATGCTTTTCCATCTTTCTCGAAATTGACCCCCATCCCAATTTCCTTACAAATGACAAATATAATTAATTAAGGCTTATATATATATATATATATATAGAAACATACAAATAGTAAAAAATGAGTAAAACAATGATTCCAAAGTTTTTCTAGAAATGCTTATGTCACGATTGCTTGGTGTTTTCCAGCCATGTATAGACATCTTAGATTCGACTCAAGAAGGTAAATGCATGTGAACAAATATTAAAGGACATTCTGTTTATTATAAATAAATCCGGATCTATTAATTCTTTTTCTTTATCCTGCAATCTAAAATGGACCTCCCACACCTCACCCGAAAAACACAAACACCAATTAAATATTTATTTCCTAAGTCAAAAAATGCGAAAAAAAAAAAAAAAAAACCCAATTGCTTAGGTAACATTCAGCTTTTGTGGAAATGATTGATTTACTTCAACACAGAAAAGTGGCAAAAGAGCATAAGAGTAAGGTTGAATAGCTATATGCTCTGCCCCTTAATGGGATCTTCCATTGCCAATAAATAGCTATATGTTGTTGTTGGGAAATATTCCCCTAATTCAACCTGCTCATTATAATTTCGTCTTTGGGTGTGATGAAGCCCACTGGGTCTTAGCCCTGATGATCAAGCTTGGTTTTGTTATCTTCTTAGTCTCAGTCTCGGTTATGACATACTCCTCTATATCGGTCTCATCTCGGTCTCGGTTTGTGTCGTGGTATTGACTCCGTCTCGGTTACAACCTTCGCAATCTCAGTCTCGGTTTCTGACACGGCTTTAGTCCAATCTCAACGATCTTATCATCTTCAACTAAACTTCAGGAATACCATACAGAAGAATTGTCATCAAAGTCAATTAAATCTCCATGAGTTATGTTCAAAGAAGGAATACTTAGAAGATAACTGTTGATTCCGAGAATTCAGGGATAAGGTTTTATCCTCCATCAGATCAAGATGAAAGCTATTAGAAGACATCAAACCAAGATATATCATATCCCAAGATTTCAGATCATGAATCCTACTCAGACTCTGCTGACTAGTTAGATTCAAAGTCTGCTAGAAGAGTCAGACTTGAACAAAAGTCTGACACTTATAAATAATGAATCTTGTTACATAACAAAGGTACGCAAAATATTTCATAAGAATTCCATTCTCTCAGATTTCAAAACCAGAAATTTGACTTAGCCATCGAAGTGGGACCAGTTGGCACCCCCAACAAGCTCTTTTGACTAATTGTTTGTTTTGCAGATTCCTAGAAGCCTGACGTAGTTCATCATACCGGAAACTGTACCAACAGTTTGGCGCCGTCTGTGGGAACTTTCGTTATTTCTCATAAACAAAATCCGTCATGGTGAACACGCCTCCACAGAACGATGCACGGGTCGATACACACCCCAATGCAGAAGCCAACCACGAGGAAGAACAAAGAACCGCAAACGCAGAGTATGAAGCTAGAATTGCGCAGATGCAGAAAGATCTGGACGATTTGCACCAATCCAACGCGGCTCTTCGACGTCAGATTTCAGAAGATGAAGTACAAAGTAGCCAGAGTAAACACCAGGAGGACCAAGGAGAGAATCACGAACAAAGAAGGCTGAACAAGGATGCCAGGCGCAAGAAAACCAGATTGACAGTAAAGAAACTCCAAGACACGATGGCGACATTGGAGAAAAAGTGTGAGCTCATGCAGAAAGACACCAATTAGAAAGATGAGATGCTTGCGGCACTGGAGAAGAAGTACGACCTCATTCAACGGGAGGCAATCCTGAAAGATAAGAGCAAAACCTCTATGGTTGATACTCTGCTACAGGGAATCGCTTCCCCATTCACCGAGGACATAGCTGCCAAACCCTTGCCAGAAAAATTCAAGTTGACTAACATCCCAGTCTTCACAGGCGCGGAGGATCCAACCGACCACTTGGACCAGTATCAAGCCTATATGGACCTTCATGGGACTCCCAAAGAAGTAGCTTGCAGAGCTTTTCCCTTGACCTTACGGGAAAGCGCCAGGGATTGGTTTAAGAAACTACCTCCCAACTCTGTGGACAGTTTTGCAGACTTAGGAAGGAAGTTCCTAACACAGTTTTTTGCAGGAAGAAAACGAAGGAAATCATCGGGACACCTGTTGACCCTCATTCAAGGCAAGGATGAGTCCTTGTAGAACTACATCATGAGGTTCAATGAAGAAAAGTTGTCGGTCAGCACCTTCACTGACGAGATGGCCTTTGCAGCCCTGTTCAGAGGAATCCACCCAGATGGAGCCTTGATGAGGGAATTAGCCAAGAAGCAACCCGAAAGTCTTCATGAATTCATGGAGAAAGCCGAGGAGTTTATCAACCAAGAGGAGAACCTTCGAGAAATAAAGCTCTCCTGACAAGAACTAGTCTCGGCTCATAAAGAAACCGAGAAGAAGAAGAAAAAGGAATCTGAAGTCCAGACGATAACCGGCTCCCAAGTTTCCACGACAGTCGGAAGATTCAATTTCACTCCTCTGAACACAACTGCTGCGGAAGCACTCTTGGAGATGAAGAAGGACCCAGAATATGTACGTCCAACAAAGATCCTTGGAGAACCATTAGACAAAAACCGATACAAGTATTGCTTGTACCATGAGGCTAACGGCCACACCACAGAAGGGTGTATATCTCTACGATTTGCTATCGAGAAACTCATCAGCAACGGCAAGCTGGCGAGATTCCTAGCAGATCAAAAGGGTCATCAAGACCAGCGCCGATATTCAGATCAACGGCCGCGACAAGGTCCACCGAGAGATAATCACCCTCCACATCTTGACCGAGCAAGAACTCCTCCTCGTCGAGATCAAGACCGATATGAAGAAAACAGAGACAGGCGAGAAAGGTCTCGGGAACGGAACCGAGACAGGCGAGAAGGATCCCGAGATCGGAATCGAGACAGGCGTGGAAGATCTCGAGATCGTGAAAGAAGACGAGAAGAACCGAGACGAGAGCGAAGCCGAAGCAGGAGCCCAGCAAATCAGCACGTGCTCGGAAAAATTCGAACGATTTCTGGAGGATTCGCAGGAGGAGGCGAAACACATTCAGCCAGAAAATCCTACGCCCATCAAGCGAAGAATTGGGAAGTCTACAATGTAGATAGACCTCTCAAGTCCCGGAAAACAGAGTCACTGGTCATAGGTTTCTCTGATGAAGACTACACTGGAGTGAGTCGCCCCCACACAGATGCATTGGTGGTCTCCATGCGTATCGGGAATCACAATGTCCACCGCATTCTGGTGGATAACGGGAGCTCTGCTGACATCCTATACTGGTCAGCCTTTTTGCACCTCGACATCAGCCGAGATAAACATGTTCCAGCTACTTGTCCACTGGTCGGCTTCGCAGGAGAGCAAGTATACCCAGTTGGATCAATAGAGCTTCCAGTGACGCCGGGAGAATATTCGAGACAGAAAACGATCATGGTCAAGTTCCTATTAGTAGACAAGCCATCTGCATACAACGCCATCTTGGGTCATGCTGCGCTGAATGAATTAGAGGCTGTCACCTCTACACCTCACCTCAAGATGAAATTTCCTACCAGGGAAGGAGTCGGAGAAGTAAGGGGCGATCAATATGTAGCCCGTCAGTGTTACAACACGTCTTTGAAGGATCCAGTCCCAAGAGCCGTTTCTGGAGAAAGAGCACGAAGGGAAGATAAATAGCAATCACTGTCGGGGGAACCAATCGAAGAATTGGAAGAATTCGAGGTTGGCAGCCCCGAAAGGAAGATAAGAGTGGGATCCAATCTGTCTCAGGAACAAAAGAAGACATTGGTGGAGTTCCTAAGACGAAATGCGGATGTGTTTGCATGGAGCCACGAAGACATGCCTGGTATAGATCCCTTAGTGATAGTGCACCGACTGAATGTGGATCCAAGCTACCGTCCAGTAAAGCAAAAAAGAAGAAGCTTCGCCCCAGAGACAAACCAAGCTGTTGCAGCCGAAGTAGAGAAGTTACTACATGTCGGTTTCATCAGAGAAGTTGACTACCCTGAATGGTTGGCCAATGTGGTCTTGGTAAAGAAAACAAGCGGGAAATGACGAATGTGTGTAGACTTCACAGATCTCAACAAGGCATGCCCAAAAGATAGCTTTCCTCTGCCTCGGATCGATTTACTGGTAGACTCTACCTCAGGGCATGAACTTCTCAACTTTATGGATGCCTTCTCGGGGTATAATCAGATACACATGCATGAGATGGATCAAGAGAAGACCGTCTTTATCACAGACCGGGGACTATACTGCTACAACATGATGCCCTTTGGATTGAAGAACGCCGGTGCTACTTATCAAAGGTTAGTCAATAAAATGTTTCAAAAGCAGATAGGAAGAAATGTAGAAGTTTACGTAGATGACATGCTGGTCAAGAGCATTCAGTCTGCTAGCCACATAGAAGACCTGGAAGAGACCTTTGAAACATTGAGACAGCGTCAGATGAAGCTGAATCCCACTAAATGCGCATTTGGAGTGGCCTCGGGCAAGTTCCTAGGATTCATGGTATCCCAGAGAGGAATTGAAGCAAATCCGGAGAAAATACAAGCAGTCCTGGACATGCGCCCACCCCAAACTATCAAATAGCTGCAACAACTTACCGGAAGAATAGCCGCTCTGAACCGATTCATCTCACGGTCAACAGATAAGTGTCTTCCATTTTTCAAAATTCTTAGAAAAGCATTTGTCTGGAGTGATGAATGTGAAGAGGCTTTTAGTCGGTTGAAAGAGTATTTAAGTAATCCCCCACTTTTGAGTAGAGCAACTGAGAGGGAAATACTATATCTTTACTTAGTTGTATCATCATCAGCAGTCAGCTCAGCTTTGGTGCGAGACGATAAGGGAGTTCAAAAACTGATATATTTTACCAGCAAAGCACTTCAGGGAGCATAAGAAAGATATCCTCGAATAGAGAAGCTGGCATTCGCCCTAGTCGTGTCGACTCGGAGGCTGAGACCCTACTTCCAAGCACACGCAATTAGGGTCCTCACCGAGTACCCCATGAAGAAGGTGTTGCAGAAACCTGACCTTTCAGGAAGATTGATCAACTGGGCAGTCGAACTCGGTGAATTCGACATAGAGTTCCATCCTAGAACAGCAATTAAAGGGCAAACACTGGCTAATTTCTTAGTTGAATTATGTGGAACAACCGAGACCGAGGAGTTGCCAACAACTGAGACGTGGGTAGCATACGTAGACGGGTCCTCCACCTCCAACAGCAGCGGAGCAGGAATAGTACTGATCAGCCCAGAGAAAGAAGAATTCGAGTTTGCGATTAAGATCGCATTCCCCACCACAAACAACGAAGCCGAGTATGAAGCAGTCATAGCCGGTCTCGGCTTAGCCC
>FXXK01002303.1:9750-43042 GCA_900184695.1 Betula pendula | reverse complement strand
CACTAGAATTCCCAGGGAAGAGAATATCCGGGCAGACTCACTTGCTCGGATAGGATCCGGTTCAAACGAGGAGATCGATATTTCCAAGCATAAGGTGAGAGTTCTAACCGACCCCTCCATCCTGGAAAATGAAGACTTGATGCAGATTAACGAGGAAATTCGCAACCCCGAATGGCCAGAGAAATCACTCAGTACCTGAAGAATGGGCAATTACCAGAAGACAAGGCCTCATCCAGCAAGGTTAAGATGCAAGCGGCCAGGTATACTCTGGTGGGAGATGTCTTATACAAAAGAGGGTACACTCTACCACTCCTAAAATGTCTATCAGAGTCAGAAGCTAATTATGTTCTCCGAGAAATACATGAAGGAGTTTGCGGCAGCCATATGGGGGGTAGGATGCTGGCACACAAAGCTGTAAGAGCCGGATACTTCTGGCCCGACATGAACAGAGACTCAGCTGAACTCGTTAAGCATTGTGACAAATGCCAAAGATTCGCCCAAAATGAGAAAAGCCCACCCGAAGAATTAAGCCCCATATCGTCGCCATGGCCTTTTGCTAAGTGGGGAGTTGACATTGTGGGACCTCTTCCCCAAGGAAAAGGAGGTTGCAAATTCCTTGTGGTAGCAGTGGATTATTTTACAAAGTGGGCGGAAGCTGAAGCGCTAGCCACCATTACCACCGGGAACATAAAGAATTTTCTATGAAAATCAATAATCTGCCGGTATGGGATTCCTTATGCATTCGTCACCGACAACAGAAAACAGTTTGATTGCATCCCATTCCGAAAATGGTGTACAGAGCTCCACATCAGAAATTTCTTCTCCTCACCGGGACATCCACAAGCAAACGGTCAAGTAGAAGCCACTAATAAAACCCTCATGAGAACTCTGAAGAAGAAACTGACCGATAAGAAGGGAGCATAGGTAGAATTCATTCCAGAAGTTTTATGGTCCTATCGAACTACGACTCGCACACCAACTGCTGAGACTCCATACTCGCTGGCTTTTGGAACTGAAGCAGTGGTCTCAGCCGAAGTCGGATCCCCCAGTTTCAGAATTGCTCATTACAACCCAGGGCTCAATGATAAAGGGATCAATCTCCACTTGGACTTATTACACGAAAGAAGGGAAGCAGCAACTATACGGATGGCTTCGTACCAGCAAAGAACTGCTCAGTACTTCAACAGAAAAGTACGACCGAGAAGTTTCAAGATCGGAGATTGGGTTTTACGGAAGGTAACAATCGCAACAAAGGATCCAACTCAAGGGAAGCTAGGACCCACATGGGAAGGGCCATATCGAGTAGTCAAGTGTCATAGACAAGGAGCATACCACTTACAAACAGCGAATGGCCAACCTCTGCCGAGACCATGGAACGCCGAACACTTGAAGAAGTATTACCCGTAGAAGACACATGTAACTTGTTTTTATTGATATAATAAAAATTCGAAGATTTTCATATTCAATTGCGAAGCACTCCACCAGTTAAATTTTTAAACTTTCTCAGTTACCTGGATAGCTAACTGAGACCTCTGTCAAATTTTCAAATTTTCTCAGTTACCTGGATAGCTAGCTGAGACTCAGTTACCTGAATAGCTAACTGAGACCTCTGTCAAATTTTTAAATTTTCTCAGTTACCTGGATAGCTAGCTGAGACTCAGTTACCTAAATAGCTAACTGAGACATCTGTCAAATTTTCAAATTTTCTCAGTTACCTGGATAGCTAGCTGAGACTCAGTTACCTGAATAGCTAACTGAGACCTCTGTCAAATTTTTAAATTTTCTCAGTTACCTGGATAGCTAGCTGAGACTCAGTTACCTGAATAGTTAACTGAGACCTCTGTCAAATTTTCAAATTTTCTTAGTTACCTGGATAGCTAGCTGAGACTCAGTTACCTGAATAGTTAACTGAGACCTCTGTCAAATTTTCAAATTTTCTCAGTTACCTAGATAGCTAGCTGAGACCCAGTTACCTGAATAGTTAACTGAAGTGATAACCCAACCCAAATTCAAATGATCAAATGTTGGATTGAAAATTCTCGAGCTCAACTCCCAAGTTTTAATTTTTTGAATTCAGTTCTCAAATTCAATTACACATGTAAACCAGTCTTTTTTGTCAAACAATTGACACCAAGTACATTTAACCGAGACTGAACCACATCAAGCCTCGGTTAAAGAGGGGGAAAGATACAAGACAAAATACAACTTAAGTGTTGATCTCAGTTATCTGTCTAGGTTCAAGATTTATATTTCTAGTTTTAACTTCAATTGAATTCAACTTGAATGTTGATCTCAGTTCTCTGCTTAGATATAAGATTCATATTTTAGGTTGAATCTTCAATTTTCAAACTATCATACTCACTTCTCAGTTAACATACAGAACCAAAATTCCAAGAGTAATATTCATTGATGTCTATTACAAAAAAAAAAAAAAAAAAAAAAAAAAATTTACAGAAGTTACAAAAACTGTATCCAAAAATTAAGCATCAGGGCCATAATCATCCGAGTCAGAATCAGAATTATCTGAAGGAACAGAAGGAAGAGAAGGATCCTCAGGATAGTCTGCCTGCTCATTAGTCCACCGAGGAACATCAGGGAATAAATCCTTCCCAAGGTTGAGAAGCTCCTCAGTATCCTGCTCAGGAGGAGGAAGATAGCCGGCCAAGACTGTCTTTAAATCAACCTTAAAGATGGAGGGATTCAAAGCTATTGTTCTGAAGCTCTCAAAACCCCAGCGAAAACCTTTAACCCAGCTTTGATCCCTATACCAGGTGGTGAAAGAGAGCTGTTTCAAGAACCGAGCAGCTTTAGCCTTGTAATGATGATAACGCTTACGAAGCTTGAAATATTTGCCCTCATATTCTTCCATCTTATGAAGCATTGCGTGGAAGTCCTCCTCAGCCTCTTTCCTTTCAACTGACAACCGAGTCTCAGTAGCCTTTAATTGTGCTTCAAGTTTAGAGAACTGAGCCTCGGTGTTAGCCAGCTTAGCCTCTGCCTCTTCCTTCTGAACTTCAACAACAGTTAACTTGCCTTGGAGGTTAGTACATTGAATCTCAGCATCAGCTAACCGGGTCTCGATTTGATCCAATTGAGCAAGCTTCTTAGCCAACTGAGCATCAGTCTCCTCTTGCTGAACGAGGAGACGAGAACATTCACCAGCCTTCTCGGTCAACTGAGAAGCCAAGTTGTCATACTCAGTTGCTTTTGTTGCCAGAAGATCCTTAAGTTTCCCAACTTCAGCTTCAAAAGGCTTCAACCTAGCCACTTCAAAATCTAAGCTCCTTATCTGTGTGCGCATCTGAGTCATGTCGGTAGGGTAGTTAGATTGATGCTCTCGGTATTCTCGGTACAAGGCCGCTAATTTCACCGCGTGCTAAAAAGAAACAAAGGAGAAGTTAGAAAACAAAACCAGCAAATGCAAATAAGAAAGAAAGTGAAGAGAACTCACCGCGATTTGATGATGCACCAAGATATCAGCAAACCGGTCAGGAGTAGTCTTCCCAACTCCCCCATGGATATAATCTTCAGGAGCTAAAGCCTGAAGCGCTTCTAAGGGACATCCTCGTAGTCCATCCTTCAGAGAATGAATGGGCAACTTCTTGTCGCCTCGGGAAGGAGACTGAAACGAAGGTACAGCTCCGGATGCTGGATTCATTGAGGAAGAAGGAGCATTTTCCTTGGCAGTCTCCAAAGGAGGCTCAGTTGCAATAGGCCTCGGTTCAGGAGAAATCCTCCTAGAATTCTGAGTTTGAAGGATGGGGGGTTGTTGATTAGTAACCTCTTCATGTTCATCTCGGTCCGAGTCAGAATTGTCCGAAATGTCGTGTATCTCGGCATCCATTCGAGAAGGAGCTGCCTCATAAGCTGAAGGACTTAGGAAAACATTGGGGATAGGAAATGCTCGATGGGATTCAGATTCATAAAACTTTGCAGCATACTGTAAACTTTCTGGCTCATATCTTCGTACCGAGGCCTCTTCGAAGGTACGGGTTGTTTGCCTTTCCTTTGATCAGTTGATTTGCGCTTCTTTATCGCCATCGTTTTCAACCGAGGCCTCTTAGATCCATCTCCGCCAGTCTTAATGGCCTCTCCCATCAACTTTTTCTGAGCTGAAGGCTCTTCAGTCGAGTCCGAATCATCAGTGGGTTCTTCTTCGAGAGAAGTTAAAAGTTCCGCAATATGAGGCATTCCTTTGAGACCAGTAAATGATTTACCAGCAAGACTTGACGTTGGCATCGAAGGAAATTTGAGAAGCGGATCCTCCGAAGTTGTAAGTTTAGAGCAGGATGGTGCTTCTAGACTCGGTTCGCCTCGAGGACTTGGAGGAATTTCTGATGAAGGAATATCATCTTTCAAGATCTCGGTTTCCCTTGCTTCAGAAGAAGTCACTTTACTTTCTTCCTTTTTAGTGACTTTACTTTTTCTGGCCTTATCCTTCTCAGATTTGGATTTGCTGGCTTTCGGTTTCTCTGCTTTAGACTTCTCGGTTTTCTTCTCAACCTTCTCGGTTTTCCCTTTTCCAGCTTTCGACTTCTCAGGGTTGCCCCTCTCAGTCTTCACCTTCTCGGCTTGGGTAGTCTTCTATTGGAAAGATTTTTTGCTTGTCCTCTTTTGAAGGGGGCTTCTGATCAGGAATATCATACCCGAAATACTTCTTCATGTTAGCACTGGTCACCAAGCAATAGAAGTCTATCTCATTTATATGGTTGATGTTGTGTGCGAAGTTAAGTATGGTCGCTACCCTGTCTGCCTCAGCTTTACTCAAATCAGGGGGTGTTATACTTAGAGCTGAAACAAGAGAAATCAAGAACAGAGAGTTAATATCAAGAATTTTGAGTCAAAGAACCGAGAGGTTAGAAATTGAGATATAGTCAAGTAGAGACAGACTGAGACAGACCTTCAGCACGGGGAGCACTCCAATCTCTCAGAATCCTCTGCTTTTCTGTCAAGGTCTCGGTGGCTGAACATTCCCAAGCTCCCGAGACGAAGAAATATTCGTTTCTCCAAACCTTGTTGCTCAGAAGTGTAGGGTGTAGATTGATGAATAAAGTATTGCCCCTACTCTTAAAAGCAATAGTACCATCCGTATATGCTTGAAACTCGATAAATATTAAAAAATTCACTAATAGACATCAGCTGGCCACCGAGAACAGTGGGCCATTGAATGTAAGTGGCAAAAAAGTACCTCCATCCATTGGGCAGGATCTGGCTAGGAGACACGTGGAGGTACTGTAGCAGCTCCCTAACAATAGCTGGGAAAGGAAGACGAAGCCCTGCAAGAAACATCTTCTTGTAGAGACAGATCTCGCCGCCGTCCATCTTGTTCGTCACCGGATTTTTAAAGTGAAGCCGAACGGAAGAAGGAATGCCACAGTCGTACCGGACTCTAGCCTCATCATCGACGGTGAACCTAGCTTCTAAACCCTTGATTTTTTTCAAAAGAAATGTAGGAGATAGAGCTGTGGGGAGCAGCTTCTTCCACATTAGCCTCTGGTTGAAGAACGGTTTCTGCCTCGTCAGCATTGGGTTGAGAGGCTATTTCTTCCTCATTAATCTGAGAAGAATTAGAATTTTTGGACGAAGAATTCTCTGAACGAGTAGACGCCATTGCCAAAGAAGGAAAAGTAAGAGATCAGGAGGAATAAAACCTAGATCTGGAAGAAGCAAAGGTGAAAAGCAGGGAAGAACAAAGGCTAGATCTAAAAGAGACAGTGGAGAAAGTAGTCGTAAAGGAAGGAGAAGAAAGTATATAAGGTTTCGTTTAGGGAAGACGAAGAGTTTTCGTCTTGGAAAGATGAAGGGTTTTGCCTTGAAAAGACGAAAAGTCTGTACCGTGAAGAGGCGAAAGGGTAAGATTGGGCAAGATTTTCTATGACGGCGCAGCAATGATGGTTGCGTAGCCCTAGAATGAGACATTCAAGGCACATTTAAAGAGATGTCCTTTCAAACGCAGTTCAAGCCATGTATTGGAAGACACGTGTCTCAGCCTGTTTAAATGTCTAAAGAATATCATGAGATATGACGGATAGATATCCCTAGCCAGACACGTGGTCCATCTGAACGTCTGTATGAGTTGTAAAGTGATCCGTGAACCAGCAAGGATATACCTTAAATAGCTGACGTGTGGGAGATTAATTAAAGGCAATAATGGTCAAGCAAAGTTATATTCAAAAGACATGCTGTTCATCAAGAATTTTCAGGTATGTTAATTCTCGAAACCGAATCTAATTTCAGATTAGGAATTGTGGGGTAACTGTTGGGAAATATTCCCCTAATTCAACCTGCTCATTATAATTTCGTCTTTGGGTGTGATGAAGCCCACTGGGTCTTAGCCCTGATGATCAAGCTTGGTTTTGTTATCTTCTTAGTCTCAGTCTCTTCTTAGTCTCAGTCTCGGTTATGACTTACTCCTCTATATCGGTCTCATCTCGGTCTCGGTTTGTGTCGTGGTATTGGCTCCGTCTCGGTTACAACCTTCACAATCTCAGTCTCGGTTTCTAACACGGCTTTAGTCCAATCTCAACGAACTTATCATCTTCAACTAAACTTCAGGAATACCATACAGAAGAATTGTCATCAAAGTCAATTAAATCTCCATGAGTTATGTTCAAAGAAGGAATACTTAGAAGATAACTGTTGATTCCGAGAATTCAGGGATAAGGTTTTATCCTCCATCAGATCAAGATGAAAGCTATTAGAAGACATCAAATCAAGATATATCATATCCCAAGATTTCAGATCAGGAATCCTACTCAGACTCTGCTGACTAGTTAGATTCAAAGTCTGCTAGAAGAGTCAGACTCGAACAAAAGTCTGACACTTATAAATAATGAATCTTGTTACATAACAAAGGTACGCAAAATATTTCATAAGAATTCCATTCTCTCTGATTTCAAAACCAAAAATTTGACTTAGCCATCGGAGTGGGACCAGCTGGCACCCCCAGCAAGCTCCTTTGACTAATTGTTTGTTTTGCAGATTCCTAGAAGCCTGACGTAGTTCATCATATCGGAAACTGTACCAACAGTTGTCAATAAAAAGTTAAAAAAGCAAATAAATCTTTCAGTATTACTCCGCTGCAATGTGTTGTTTCCTATTGCAACTTGCAAGAGTAGACACTCCGCTACTTTTTGCTTTTCTACTTAAATAAACTTCACAATAGTTTTCATATCTTTTTCCTATACCATTTTTAAATTTTCTTCCAAATAAATGATCAGAGAAAAAGAGATAAAAACAAAAAGCAAAGCCTTTTTGTATATTGAGATAACATTAAGGGAAGCAAAAGTGTTACCCTAGATTTTCGTGTTCCATTAATTTAGACGAATAACAATGGAATATGTTGTTAAGATTTTTTTTAGGAAAAGTTCCACATATTCCCCTCAAAATACACTCAATTGACAATGTCCCCCCAAACTATTGGCAATGTATCCCTAAGGTCGAAAATATCCTTAAAAAAATAAAATAAAAAATTTTAGAAAAAACTAAAGCTAAAAATCAGCTTTTAGATCAGCATTTGATTTTTTTTTTTTCTTTTACAAACACTGATCCAAAAATTATTTTTTTCTGTCACATCATTCAATTATATAATAGTTATATTGAAAATTTACTAAATAACATTACTCTTTTTATTTTTTAATGTTTATTTCTTGCCCCATGTTACAAAAACGGTTAACGGGCTCATAAATTTGATCCGTCTAAGACTCTACCTCCAAATCCTCAACAGTGGATTTCAAAACCATAGCCCAATTTATTATGTTAGTGAGGGGAGGCCACCATTGTCTTCCCTTCACAGCCATTCGTTTCCTTTTGACTTTCAACAGAGTCATTTGTTGAATTCATCTTCTCCCTTGTATTAACGGCAATCAGACAAATCAATATTACTAATTGGCCCCTTTAGAAGGAAGAAAAGTCTGAAAGGAGGATTTTGGGCAAAAAACCAGAGCATGACTGTTCTTTGTTCGATCACTTGTCTTATTCACAACCCACGTGCAGTCCATGTGACCCTTAAGGCTTGTTGTACTCCGGATTTGACGTTATGTTGATTTTGTTACATAAATTCAAAACGGCGCGACTGACTTTGTCGTATACACGCTATATATGTTGAATAGTAAGCGCGTATGACTGCCGTTTGAAGGCTCAGATTGTGCCATTCTCTGGACTGTCTATTCTACAAGGGCCTTTTTTATATTGAGATAACATTAAGGGAAGCAAAAGTGTTACTCTAGATTTCGTGTTCCATTAATTTAACGAATAACAATGGAATATGTTGTTAAGATTTTTTTTAGGGAAAAGTTCCACATATCCCCCTCAAAATACCACTCAATTGACAATGTCCCCCCCAAACTATTGGCAATGTATCCCTAAGGTCGAAAATATCCTTAAAAAAATAAAATAAAAAATTTTAGAAAAAACTAAAGCTAAAAATCAGCTTTTAGATCAGCATTTGATTTTTTTTTTTTCTTTTACAAACACTGATCCAAAAATTATTTTTTTACTGTCACATCATTCAATTATATAATAGTTATATTGAGAATTTACTAAATAACATTACTCTTTTTATTTTTTAATGGTTTATTTCTTGCCCCATGTTACAAAAACGCGTTAACGGGCTCATAAAATTTGATCCGTCTAAGACTCTACCTCCCAAATCCTCAACAGTGGATTTCAAAACCATAGCCCAAATTATTATGTTAGTGAGGGGAGGCCACCATTGTCTTCCCTTCACAGCCATTCGTTTCCTTTTGACTTTCAACAGAGTCATTTGTTGAATTCATCTTCTCCCTTGTATTAACGGCAATCAGACAATCAATATTACTAATTGGCCCCTTTAGAAGGAAGAAAAGTCTGAAAGGAGGATTTTGGGCAAAAAACCAGAGCATGACTGTTCTTGTTCGATCCTCACTGTTTTTATTCACAACCCACGTGCAGTCCATGTGACCTTAAGGCTCTTGTACTCCGGATTTGACGTTATGTTGATTTTGTTACATAAATTCAAAACGGCGCGACTGACTTTGTCGTATACACGCTATATATGTTGAATAGTAAGCGCGTATGACTGCCGTTTGAAGGCTCAGATTGTGCCATTCTCTGGACTGTCTATCTACAAGTTGTTAAAATTGATGGCTTTTCCATTGCATCTTTCTAAATCTCCAAATGGACCCCCATTTCAACGGACTCTCAATCGGCAAACGGGTCGTTTGGATCAAGCAACGGAAATGATTGAGGGGATTTCTACCGTATATTATGCTGACACAAAACTGGTTGCACACGTTTCTATCATGGACAAAAATATTATCCTTTTGCTGCCATAAACTATAATCTATTTAACATTTATTCAATAATATTAGATAAATTCTTGTTAAATAAAAAAAAAAAAAAAATTAATGATTGATTGAGAGTGCCAATGCCAGTATTGTTAAATGAATATTAATATAATTATAGTGTCTTACATTTTTAGAGAGATATTGAAAATTATATTTTTATCTGACAATTATCTCATATTACTGTAAGATAGTTTCAACCAAGATTTATTTTTATTTTCTTTTCAAAAAAACAATACAATGAGCAATTATTGGGATCAATCACGTTTGAGGGATAGTTTGTAATGTTCAAATTTATTCTATACGCTATGTAGAATGGGTTCAATAAATAGAATAGAGAATTTTTCAAATTAATAGGATTGTCGCCGTGAATGGCTCAAATTGTGCTTGTCCCATATTCAAGAAGAATTGAACATCACCTTCATGTAGCATTCTCTGGACTAATTTAGTCCATCGTGCAAGACAAATTAAATATCTTGATGTTTTGAATATATTTGTTCAAAGTCTATAGTCTCAATGGTTTGTATAAATGGATGATTTTCCATCTTTCTCTAAATGGACCCCCATCCCAATTTGCCCGACAAATGACAAATATAATTAATTAAGGTTTTTTTTGTTTTTGTTTTCTAAGCAAATTTGAGAAAGTGTTATAAGGTTCAAAACATCGAAAAAGCGGCGAACTCCCCAATAATGAACCTAAAATGAAAAATGCAATGCAAAAGAAACAATCAAATAATAAAAATTAATATTAAATATAATTATAGTGTCTTACATTTTTCAAAGAGATAATCAAAATTACATTTTTATCTGACAATTATCTCACACTACTGTATGACAATTTCAAACAACATTTGAGGGATAATATGTGATGTTCAAACTTATTCTATACGCTATGTTGAATGAGTTCAATAAATACAATAGAGAACTTTCAAATCAATAGGATTGCTGCCGTGAGTGGCTCAAATTGTGCCCGTTTCCATATTCAAGAAGAATTGAACATCACCATCATGTAGCATTTTCTGGACTAACTTAGTCCATTGTGCGAGACAAATTAAGCATCTTAATTGATGTTTTGAATATATATTGATTCAAGTCCAAAGTCACAACTTAGAAAAAAAAAAAAAAAAAAAGTCCAAAGTCACAAGGGTTTGTATAAATGGATGCTTTTCCATCTTTCTCGAAATGGACCCCCATCCCAATTTGCCTGACAAATGACAAATATAATTAATTAAGGCTTTTTTTTATATATATGTATATAGAAACAAACAAATAGTAAAAAATGAGTAAAAAAATGATTCCAGGTTTTTCTAGAAATGCTTAAGTCATGATTGCTTGGTGTTTTCCAGCCATGTATAGACATCTTAGATTCGACTCAAGCAGGTAAATGTGAACAAATATTAAAGGACATTCTGTTTAATAAAAATAAATAAATCCGGATCTATTAATGTTTTTGTTTATCCTGCAATCTATAATGGACCTCCCACCCCTCTCCCGAAAAAACCAAACACCTAATTAAATATTTATTATCCTAAGTACAAAAAAAAAAAAAAAAAAAAAAACAATTGCTTAGGTGACATTCAGCATTTGTAGAAGTGGTTGATTTACTTCAACACAGAAACTAGGCAAAAGAGCAAAAGAGTAAGGTTGAATAGCTATATGCTCTGGCCCTTAATGGGGATCTTCCCTTGCCAATAAATAGCTATATGTTGTTAATAAAAAGTAAAAAAAGAAATAAAAAGAAAAGCAAATAAATCTTTCTGTATTATCGAATTATACACAGCTCATCTAGTGGAGATTATTGACTTTGATGAGGATTCATCAGACATCATGAACCTGTCTTGGGTTCATTTGCTCCAGCAGCCCTTGCCTTCCAAATGCGTTTTCTCTACATCAAATTATTCGTTGCATAGATCATAAAACACAAAGAGGGTGGACATTATGTCAGCAGAAAGAACTCTCACAGCATCCTTCAAGCGTAAACTTTTTCTTTGTTTGTGGATTCTACACATTTTTCAGTAACCTATATGCAGAATTACTTTTTAGAATAATGCTACTTAATATACTGTTATCCGACTGTCATACAACTACGATATGTGAAAGTAAAAATCAATTTTGACTCAGTCACTAGCCACGATTCTTCTGTCAACTATATTTACGTGAAGTTTGCTTCGAGCAATCCAATATACCCAGTCCCTTTCATACCGACTAAGTAAACAGAAAAAAAAATAATTTTGTCTGCAAATAAAGGTGCTTAAAGAGAAGCAGGAGCTCACTTTACGTGCCACACCAGCAACTAAACTTTTCTTGCAACAAGAGAAATGGCCAACCGTGGAAAATGTGTATTCCTTGCACTGGTGACAATTTGTTACCTGCTATCATCCAACCTTGAAGCAACACCAAACTCCGAGGCCGAGGCTGAGGCTCTCCTAAGATGGAAAGAGACCCTTGAAAACCAAACATCTCTCCAGTCATGGACATGGCCAGTACCGTTGAAGATCAACAAGAACGTCACAAAAGGCCCATGCACGTGGTTCGGAATTGCTTGCAGCATGAACGGAAGTGTCACAGAAATACACCTACCGAACGCCCAATTAAGAGGTAATCTTAGCAGCTTAGATTTCTCTTCCTTGCCAAACCTTGTTAGTCTCAACCTCAATAAAAGCATTATCAGTGGTCCAATCCCATCCCAAATTGGTACACTTTCAAGATTGACCCACCTTAATCTCTCCATGAATTTTCTTTCTGGTAACCTTCCCCTTTCCCTCGCGAACCTCACTAACCTTTCCTTGCTCTATCTCGGAAATAACTTGATAAGTGGAGAGCTAGACCCGCATCTATTCACAAACTGGACAAGGCTTGAAAAACTTGAGCTCCAAAACAACAATTTCACCGGAGTCCTACCTTCAGAAATAGGCCTATTGACAAATTTGAAAGAGCTAGCTTTGATGGACAATCGTTTCAGTGGTTCAATTCCATTTGAAATAGGAAATTTGAAAAACTTGGATGTTTTGGCTTTAAGTGGAAACCATCTAACAGGTCCTATTCCTTCTTCTCTTGGTAACCTTAGCAAATTAACTATATTGTTTTTACAGCAGAATAACCTCTCGGGCCCCTTCCCTCATGCTATTCTCAATGCTCAAAATATGTCTGATTTGCGTTTGTTTATGAATCAATTATCTGGTTTAGTACCAGAAGGATTAGCAAATCTCTCATCCCTAAAGATACTCCAACTAAGTGACAACAAATTCTCTGGTCACTTACCACCTCTTTGTCTAGGATCACGCCTTCAAACTTTCACCGCATCCCTTAACAACTTCTCAGGTCCCATCCCAAAAGGCTTAAGGAACTGCAAAAGCCTCATCCGCCTTTCACTCAAAAACAACCAACTCACAGGAACGTTAGACCAAGAGTTGGGAGTATATCCAAATCTCAGTTACCTTGACTTGAGCTACAACAAGTTGAAGGGGGTGCTTTCACCTAACTGGGGAGGATGTAGAAAATTGACATCTCTAAAACTCGCTGGCAATAAGATCACTGGTGAAATACCCAATGAGCTTGGCGAATTGGATCAACTAGGGCTGCTTGACCTCTCTTCTAACCATATTGTCGGTGAAATTCCAAAGAAGTTGGGAAGATTATCGAATCTTATCATCCTGCAACTGAGAGACAACCAGCTTTCAGGTCAGGTGCCATCTGAAATTGGTGGGCTTTCCCATCTGGAGGATCTAGACTTTTCTGCCAATGGGCTGACCGGACAAATCCCAGAACAATTTGGGGATTGCTCAAAGTTGCGCAATCTGTGCTTGAGCAAGAACTACTTTAATGGGACTATCCCAAATAGGATTGGCAATCTAGACCTGCAGGGCTCACTAGATCTTAGTCAAAATTTACTCACTGGAGGAATACCTTTTCAGCTTGGGAATTTGATAATGTTAGAACACCTAAATCTCTCACACAACATCCTCTCAGGTGCCATTCCCTCTTCGTTCAGGCAGATGACTGGCTTAACCACAATCGACTTATCATACAATGAACTAGAAGGTCCACTTCCTGATAATGAATTCTTTCGCCGTGCTCCTCTGAGTGCGTTCAGTAAGAACAAAGATTTATGTGGAAAAGTAAATGGCTTGCGGCTCTGCAATGTTACATCATTGGAGAATGGTGCTCAAAGCAAAGAGCGCAAAGTTTTTGTCATTGTTGGAACTTCTTTGTTTGTAATACTGCTAGCATTTGCTTTTCTAGTTTGGTTTTTTACTCATTCCCGTAGAGCAAAACTGAGAAGCAATGGAGAAGAACGTAAACCATCAAATAATGGAAATCTATTCTCAATATTGAATTTTGATGGGAAGATTGTATATGAAGACATCATCAAAGCCACCAATGGCTTCGACGACAACTATTGTATTGGGGTGGGTGGAAGCGGAAGAGTTTACAAAGCTGAGATGCCAACTGGACATGTACTAGCAATAAAGATCATCTGGTGCCTGGAAGGCGAAGAGATAGACAAGATGGAGACTTTCCAGAATGAGATTCGAGTATTGACAGAAATACGACATAGGAATATAGTTAAGTTTTATGGATTCTGTTCTCAAGGGCCACACAAGTTCCTAGTTTATGACTACATTGCGCGGGGAAGCTTGGCTAGTATCCTAAGCAATGACAAAGAAGCCAAAGAACTGGGTTGGAGCAAACGGGTGGACATTGTCAAGGCCATAGCAAATGCTTTATCTTACATGCATCATGATTGCTCGCCCCCAATCATTCATCGGGACATATCAAGCAAAAATGTGCTTCTCAACAATGAGTTTGAGGCGTGCATCTCTGATTTTGGCACAGCAAGGATTATGAAGCCTGATTCTAGTAATTGGACAGTCATTGCAGGCACATACGGTTATATAGCACCTGGTATGCTTATCATGCAATATCTTCTTTTTTTCCTTTTAATACTTAATTAAAAATTGAATGTTTCAGAAATTCAAATCAGTATAAAGATAAGATGGTACTAGTCGTATATAATGTGATTATGTTTTGTTGCATGATATGAAAGTGTCAGTCACTAGTTTTGAATGCTCTTCTCATTTGTCACTTTGTGGCAGAGCTAGCATACACAATGAGGGCTACTGAAAAATGTGATGTTTATAGCTTTGGTGTTCTGGCTCTTGAAGTGATAAAGGGAGAACATCCAAAGGAGCTTCTTTCCTCTCTGAGTATCGGTGAGAGAAGCATTGAGCTAAAGGAAGTGCTAGATCTACGTCTCCCACCTCCTGCTGTTCCTTTTGAGAAAGAAGTGGCTTCTGTAGTGAAGCAAGCAGTTTCGTGCTTAAGCATAAGACCAAATTCCAGGCCCACCATGCAATGGGTGTCTCAGGCAATCATGGAAGCTTAAGGATGCAGATTGGTTAACAAGCAGAACAGTCGGAGAAAAAAATTTCCTATCTTGTGATTCTGACATCAGACGAAGACAAATTTTGTGGCTTTGGAGAGCTTAATCAAAGGGCTACAAGTTTGTATTTCACAAAAAATTCATAATTCCAATGTTTACTAGGTGAAAGTTGTCTTTCAGTATTCTGTTTGCCACGGTGTTTTATTTCATTTTTATTATTATTATTTTTGAAGGTTTCGACTTTAGACTATATAAACCTAATAATGACCGTCATTTATGTTGTTTTATCAATTTTCTATAATTAAGAATACACCATGAGTTTTACTTTAGTTTCTCTATAATTCCTTGAATTTTCTAAGATTATGGAAGAGTTATGATTCTTGTGATTGTTGATTTTGCAATCCACTACAATTTGCCAAGCAATTTGCCGCCATGGATGTTGCTGGTGGACATTGCAGTCAACCAAATCCGCGTTTTGTGGATGTGAATGATGAGTTTACCGTTAAAGAGGCGCGATTTCAATGGAAGGAGGTAAGGTTTGATGCGCAGGATCATCTCCATGTTGCCTTGACCATTGTTAGCAACCCTCAAACCCATCTCTACCTAATCCATCTCAAGTGGAGAAGGAAGATGAATATCTTGAAGAAGATTTTTCAATAGATTGGGTCTATCCACCGATCTACTATCTATATCCTAAAGATGGGATCTATTAGAGGACTAAGTCTTTCTGTTGATACCATAAAAATTGTTGAAGAGAATAATGCCTATTATATGTTTGATGAAAGTCTCAAGAGTAAAGTATCTGAATTGGGTTTTGAAGAAATAGTTATATTGATTTTCTTGGGATTGACAATTTTATATCAAGTTCTCTTGATCAAAATCTTGATGTTGGTTTTATTATGTTGGAGCACAATTTAAATTTTAGTGGAGGGAAAATACTTGATGCTTTTGGAGCGAGTTTTAATGAATTGTCAGTTGAAGAAAATAAGTAAAGGATGTGTATAGATGAAATTATCTCAAGTTGGTGTGAAGAATGTTACAATTATATTAATATTGGTTCCAAGTTATTTTTCTTCTGGTTTGTTTTGCTATTGAAGAAGACATGATGGAAAGGATTGATTGGGCATCCGAAGAATTGAGGCAAAGACAATCAGAATTTGAGGCCGAATTGTCTCCAACCTGAGGAGAATGATGCAGATTGGTTTACAAGCAGACCAGTTGGAGAAAAAAAAATTCATATCTTGTGATTCCGACATCAGATGGAGACCAACTTTGTGGCTTTGGAAAGCTTATTCAAAGGCCCACAAATTTGTATTTCACAAAAATTTCATAATTCAAATATTTACTAGGTGAAAGTTGTCTTTTTGTATTATGTTTGCCACAAGGTGTTTTATTTCGTTTTTTTAATTACTTTTTTAGGGTTTCGACTTTAGACTCTATATAAACCTAATAATGAGGGCCTTAGCCGCCAGTTATGCTGTTTTATCAGTTTTCTATCAACAATAATAATCCAATGAGAGTTTTTCTTTAGTTTTCCTGTAATTCTTGAATTTTCTAAGATTATGGCAGAGTTGCGATTCTTGTGATTGTTGCTTTTGCAATCCAATACTAAACCCAACTCCTTATTTCTCATGGTACAAAATCTATTCCATTTGGCTTTATGGCTCCTAGGGTTGATTATCATTCTCGACACTACAACCCATGGTAGAAACGGGTCTCTCTTGCGAATCCTCGACATTCAAGTCCATTCTTAAGCAATCAATATTGTCACGGTGTCGCTTGTTCCTTACTTGTTAGCGCAGCATTGCATCACCTACGGATGTAGTTCTACAGGGACTCTTAGTTCTAGGGGTCAGGTACAATAGCTAGTCAACCATTGCACATGTAGAGGATAATAACAGTCATGCAACCTTAAAACAATGTGCTAGATTAACCAATGAAGGGTCATATCTAGTACCACTTTGGCCTTCTTCACTTTGGTTTTGTCTTTTCTTGGCGTGAGCGCATGAATTTGCGCTTTAACTGATGGTTTCTGGCCTTGATGATAGCTGCCTTTTTGCGACACTTCCTTGGGACAATCCCTGACTAGGTGGCTTGCCTGGCCACACCGATAACATGTTCCAGCCGCGACTCTGCACTCCCCAGTATGCGGCTTGCCACACCATATTGGACTTGTAGTGTAATCCTTGTCCGGCTTCCAACTGTTGTTGGTAGTGAAGCTCCTCTCCAGCTATAAGCTTTGGAGTGACTTCTGCTTCCTCAAATATTCTGCAACAATGTGGAGCTCTCCCCCTGCAATGGCGGCAACATTCACTAGTCTGGAGAAATCCTTGATCTCCAAGAGTGCCACTCTTTCCCTGAATTGCGGGTGGAGACCTTCTTGAAATCTTTGTGCCTTCATTTCCTCATCAGGAATTAAATACACGACAAACCTTAAAAGCTCTATATTTTTGGCAGCATAATGTTTCATTGTCATGCTGCCCTGGACCAAATCCTCAAACTCCTGAGCTCGAAGCCGTCGTTGGGTCCAAGTGATCACGACCTCCCCTCCCAACTCCAAAGCCAACAACTGTTTCTTCGACTTAAGTCCAGACTGCATTGACTTAATGCCTCAGCGGTAAACTTAAGTCCGGCCTACATCGCTTTCTACTCATCAATGCAGCCTATTGCTTCCAATAGCTCCTGAAGATCAGTAATTCAGGATTCTGCTGCCATGGGCCCCCAACTCCCTTCGAATGATTGGTACGTAGCAGTGCTCACATAAATCCTTGAAAGAACACCCTAACTACTCAACCCGTTCCACAGGTTGCGGAATCCGCACTATTGCTTCAACAAAGTGTCAAGTAGTTTCGGTAATGAAGCGAGCCATGGCTGATATTTTCTGCAATAACATTTCTTTCATCGCAAGTGAAAAATCACATAGAACAGAGAGGATTTATACACACTTTATATCCCATGTGATGAAGCAGTAAAACAATTTAATACGCTATCTACAAAACAAATATAAACAATTTCATATCTCATACTATGGAGCAATAAAACAATTATACCTCTTGTAATGTAAGCAGAAGTTAACAAAACACAATAAATACTATGAAGCAATAAAACAGTTATATCTCCTATAATGTAAGAAGTAGTTAACAAAACACAATCAATACTATGAAGCAGTAAAACAGTTATACCTCCTTTAATGTAAGCAGTAGTTAACTAATAAAGTCAAAACTATGAAGCAGTAAAACAATTATATCTCCTTTAATGTAAGCAGCAGTTAACAAAACATAATCAGATATCAATTTCTTTTCCACACACACATATGTATGTATACCACTTCATATCCTAAACTATGAAGCAAAAATATACACGACTTCATATGTCATACGGTAAAACAATTATACATCCTATAATGTAAGCAGCAATTATCAAAACATAACTCAAATGGAACTCTGGCTAACACTTAACAGAATCAGAATAATAAGAGTTTAACCCCCTCTCATTAGTGGGTTTAGGATCACTGAGTTCAGCATTTATCAAAACATTTGTAGTACTGTCAATAAGTTCGCATGTACCTGGTTGATGCAATGGTCCCGTTAATGACTCCCTCACACGGCCTAGTTTGTTGTCTGCAATTAAATATATACTTACATTAGTCAGGGATCTTCTTTTTAACCTGACTATATAGCAATTATTATTCTCTTATTGGTTTATTTAATTCCTTTACTTCTTTACCTTGTTTCCTAATCCACACTTAGCTCACCCATTTCCAATTTTCTTAACCCTAATAAAAACTAAAGCTCACTAACAAACCTCACAAGCTAGTATCACTATAACAAAATCTTCTTTAACACCCAAAAAAATAAATGAAAGATTTGTTGTGGTTAAGTTAAGTAAATAAGCAAGTGGAATTAAAATCAAGTGAACAGCTTAAGAATTTTCAGAAAAAGTCAGATTTTGGGGTTGTGGTTCGTACCAGAGAGTTTGAGAAAAACTGATAGAATTCTAAGAAAAAGTCTTAATTCAACTAAAACCTTACCAATCAACCGAAGCATAAGCTTAACATCATAAAGGGACTCTTTTATGCTCTATTTGATTGCTGACAAATAAGTAACAGAACCACAAATAAAAATGAGATTGTTAAGGTTATGCGCTTTTAATTTCTAACAAGTAACAACAGGAAAAAAAAAAAAACTAGCTCAACAACTATTTGTGATGTTTCCCAGAGAACTAATAACATATTCGAATTTGCGAACTCTTTTTTTTTTAAGAAAAAAAAAAAAAAAACCCTAAAAAGTTGCACATTTCAGTAAATTTAGAGACACAAAACTCGTTTTCTAATTACCTATATCGTTTGCAATTTTCATAAAAAGTAGACCTGTAGGCTAACGGTACCAAACAAGCAAAAATTAAAAAAGTCCAAAGCCCCCAATCGAGTCAACTCAAACCCATTAGCTTTCTGAACCTAAAGATTCTAAAACATCATAAATAAAAAACAACAATAATAAATAAACAAATAATGACTAAATAAAAAGACCTGGGTGTTCGAGCTCGTATTGGATCTCGTTGCAGAGGAGATAGGCCGATTTGAGCATTTCAGGGATGCCATTTCTGTGTGATTTTCGTGTGATTTTGAGAAAGGGTAGAGATGGGGGGGTTGGAGGCGATGAGCGGCTGAATAGAGAGGAAGGGTGGTTCGGAGGAGGATTTGGGAGTTTTTAGCATTTTTTTTACTTCACGCGGATTGCTGAGGTGGCGTTGATCCTGTGTGATGACATGGCTATTGTTGAGCCGTCGATCCAAATTCCTCCGGCGGTGCCTATTGCATCAAACAAACCACTCTCTTCAGTCTTCAATTGCCATCGATCGAAAAAAGAAAGACGATGTCAGAAATTCTCCCAAACGAGATTATCACCGAAATCCTCTCACGACTGCCGGTGAAGTCGCTCATCAGATTCAGGTGCGTTTCCAAGCCATGGTGCTCTCTCATCTCCAGCCCCCATTTCATCGCCACCCACCTCAGCCGCGCTCTTTCCAACCCACAATACACATCATCCAACCTTGTGGTGTTCCACCATTCCAACTACCGACTCAATAAAGACCGCTCCCCTGCCATACGCATCCGCCTGCTTTCTCTTGATCCAGAAATAGAAGAGAGGAGTTTGGTCGCAGGCCGATTAAATTCCATAAGAGACCCATCAGATTTCATAGGATCGTGTTCCATCGGCGATCAAATGGGCGTAATTGGTTCAGCTAACGGCCTATTTTGTCTCAGCGAAGGTTCTGAATACGTTCTCTGCAACCCGTGTATTCAAAAAGCCATATATCTTCCGCGACCTAATATTGGCTGTAGGGGATGGGGATACGAATCTCTAGGCTTTGGGTATGACCCCAAGACTGACGATTACAAAGTGGTGAGGCTTGTGGATGTCAAAGGCGCTACTCATTCTCTTGTTGAGATTTATACGCTTCGAACCGGCGCATGGCGGTCTTGTACGGCCTCCGGTCCTCCCTACCTTATAGATTTCGACGACACAGACGCATTACATAATGTTTTCTTTAATGGGGCAGTCCACTGGCCAGCTCGCACTCCAGAGAACCAGAGCCCGTTTCGCAATTTGATCGTGTCGTTCGATATGGAGGACGAGGTGTTTCGTGAAATGGCTATGCCAAAGAGTTTACAAGACGCGGATTACTTCGATTTTTTTATGGCGGTAGTTGATGGGTTGCTTGCTCTAATCCCATACGGGGACGATGACGATATGCCCGTGTGGGTGATGAAAGAATATGGAAGAGTGGAATCTTGGACTAAGCAGTTCGATATTAAATTTGAGTATGGACCATATGATCCGATAGGCTTTAGAAAGAATGGTGAAGTTCTAGTGAACCATGATGGACATTTGTGTTCTTACGAACGCAATAGTGAACGAAGTTGGAATCTTCACGTTTATGAAATAACTTGGTGGTTTTATTTCGATACTTATGTGGAGAGTCTTGCTCTCCTGAATGTAGCAGATGGAGTTTTGGGAGTGAAGGTGTCTTCGTTTTGTGTTAGTAAGCTCAAGGAGAAAGAAAAGAAGAGAAAAAGGAAGACGCAGATGTAAGCTTATGTCAAAATCAATTTCTATGATAACCTTCTATCTCATATTATAACAAATAAAAATTGGCCCAGTATTGTATTCGTTTTCGTTTCCTCACTCAGTACCCTTTTTCAATTTGGTGTTAGTGTTTCCATTCTGCATTCTCTCACGTGGGTTAACTGTCTTTCCAGGTTGGGACAAATGTAAGGGATCAATTGCGAGCAAGCAGGAAAAGGTAAGATATCAGTAATCGATTGTAGTAATACGTTTGTTACTTTTTGTTTTCAATGACAGGGTTCATGTAATTCAGTAGTAGCTCGGGGGAGGCCCCCAAACCGTAGAAAAAATAAAAGAAAATATTTTTATGGTTGTGGTTGGTCAAATGACAAGAATCAGAACATCTAATTGTTCATGCTGCAGCTACCTGTTTGTTTAGAGCGTGTCATGCTTGTGTATCCCCATATAAGAAAGAAAAAGAGAAGAAAAAAGAAAGGAAAAAACTTCCAGTAGTAGAGCATTTGAAGTTTCACTGCAATTAGTTCATGCTGCAGCTACCTGTTTGTTTATTTGAGTATAAGTTGCATATGAAGCAATGAAATAACTTGGAGCTAAAAAGTGAAGCAGAGGTTTAGTCTGATGGCAGCTACCATGAGTTTTAGTCTAATTCTTCTTGATCATGTTTGTAAGGTTAATTTGATACTAAAGAGAAAACTTAGATTGCCTAAAAGCAAGTCTTAAGAAACAAAAGGCAAAAATACTCTTAACCCCCTCAAACATACATTCTATTTGCACTTAGGCTACCAAACTTTAAAAAGTGACACTCCATTTCCTCCGACTACCTCTTTGCTATAAGTTACACCCTCCGTTAGCATCTAACATTAAAATGGATGAAGAATGGCGTCACTATAAGAATGTGTGGCTCTATATAGTGATATAGACAGATCAATTCTGCCACTGGATCCCCTGTTTCACAATTGGTTCTAGACAATTATCTACTTGCCCACCTCGCTTTTCAATAAATTATCTCTTACTTATCAAAAAAAAATTATCTACTTGCCCACCTCACCCATCCTTGTATCTTTCATTGTGAAAACAACAGTCCACTACTGATGCACGATAACCAATCATTTTGTTTTGCCAACATATAATGAAGCTGGAAAATAAGAGCAATCTTATTACATTGTCATCTAGGAAAAGAACCAAGGCAACCTAGTTGCAACACTTGGGATAATTCCTCGTAAGCGAATTGTAGATGGATAATCACCAACTAGATAAATAAGGATTAAGGAATAGTTTGAGCCTGAGATATAATTTTTGCACTTTTAAGTACTGTGATTCAACACATGGTAGCTAATGTAGTAGGTAACTCATAAGACATTTTCTGAAAGCCTAGTTCTCTATTGGAGAAGTTCATGTAATAAGGAAACTGTGGATGACCCTTTCTGCAACTGTGGTATTCATTAGTTTTGCAACCGACATTATAAAATTCTAACTGATGAAATTTCCACTTAAGTGGTTTGCTATTTACCTCCATGTTTGTAATGATTTATATGACTTACCAAGACACTTGCATAAATAGGAGATAATTAGTATTGTGCAACCTGGGAAACCAAGACATGACCTACTCCTTTTGAAGTTATGGGAGTGAGCAGAAAATTTTGCACACTAAAATTTTTACATATTACTTTGAGCGAATAAAGGAAAATTAGTCTTCACTCAAAGGATCTCACCACATCATTGAAACAATAAAATGTCCAACGCCTTTGTAGAAGAGTAGCTTAGTCGATATGTTGAAAAAGATTTATTGATATACGAAACATAGAATATCTATTTGTGTGTGCAACATGTTTTTTTTTTTTGATACAATATCTCCAACCTTATTATTTATTGGTGCTATGTATCTTGTTTCTGTCATAAAAGCTGCTGTAATATTTTTCACATGTATATCAATTTCAAAATTCATTTTAAAAGTGAGGAATGTGAACTATTCTTTCCAAGTTAAACCTCTTTATATAGATAAAGCCATGATGTCCTTGTTAATTGGAATTTCTGTAAAGTGTAAACTATTTCCTTTGTCTTTTTCACAGGAGGTTTTACTAATCTAGTCCCAAGCCTCATCTATTGAATATCCAATAAATGTAAGTCAAATCATGCTTGGTGGTAGTAGTTCAAATGACTTGAAAAAGGGTATTGTCATGTACTGCTCAGACCACAATTATTGGGTAGTTTGAATTAATTTGAACTTCTATGCTTAATTTTTGATCCTACAACGTCTGCAATCGTTTTTTGTTTAAGCATTATATTATGGTTCCAACCCTACATTTGCTAATAAGGGGGGGTGCTTTTATATTATTGAAAGATCATAGCTGAATTGCCTTAGGCTGCGGTTGCTCTAATCAAATTTATTTTATTTTTCTATTTGACTTGGGATGCAGTTGCGATTGAGAGAGAGAGAGAGAGAGAGAGAGAGGGAATTGGCTATCTGTTTTTTGTTTGTTCTATGGAATCCTTGCTTTTTGGTGTAGAAGTACGGTAGAAGCTGCTGTAGTTGACTAGAACGCATATGAGTGTGCTTGTCATGCTCATTGTATGCAGGTCAAAGAATGTATTTGGCTGGACAGTTAAATGGATCAGCAATTTTTCATGTGTCCGAGTAATTGTGCTCAATCACAATTGTTTCCATATTTTCTGTTGAGAGGACATAAAGGCCCCCTTATTAGTGAATATTATAGTGGTAAACTTGTCTTAAAGTAAAATCTTTTTCACTTGGAAGTTAGTTGATATTTAGTTTTGGAAATTTTGATGGCGAGGTTCTCAGGCCTTTAGCACCTAGGGCATGAGTCAACCTGAAGAAGGCACCATTTCTTTTAGTACTCGTGGATGGTTTTGTTTCTTTTACTATCAAATTGTGTGATGAGAATGCACATCAAACGTTTAAGTTGTGTCAAATCTTTTCGAGGGGTGGAAGGGATTTACTTTCATTTAGAGTGGACTCCTAGTGTGTATTTTCATTTGTTTGTGAATTGATATTATATATCTACTATTTGGAATTAACAAGATTGTAATACCGATCCATTTCTTTCGGTACTCGTGGATTCTATTGGTCTTTGTGTTCTACCAAATTAATGTATATGCAATGAGTCCTGTTTAAGAAGTCCTGTTGGTCGCCCAACTCTAGCTTGTTACCAATGCCTAATAACACTTTTATTTCGCTTCCTAAACTTTATAATGAAACAGATGAATCTAATTCCAGTAATAAATATTCTAGATGGAAAAAAATGAAAAAAAAAAAAAAAAACAACAAAACCCTTAGTTTTCAAAGTAATGTTATTTCGTAGATTGTTATTTAACTATCATATATATTGAGATGATGATGCAATGAAAGTCTGTCATTGATTATTTATTTATTTATTTATTTACAAGTGTTAATTCAATGAGTAATTTTTACTGTCACATCATCAAGTTATATGACAGTCAATGTCATATAACAGTTTATTAAATATTATTACTTTAAGTTAAAGGTTTTCTATGCTCGATGGAGTATTGCCAACACCATTACTTTGATTGAATCCTTGCATATACCTCTAGAACAAGTTAAGTCGAAAGATTTATAATCCAAGAACGAAGCAGAAAATGATGGTACAATGAAAGAAAAGGGTTTGGGTAGCGGCAGAGATAGCCAATCAATCTCTGTCAGAGAGTAAAGTTAATAAGAAATTAGGAAGAATACTTCAATTGTGTAACGTCTTTGATATTAATTAATTGGCAATTAACTTGGAGTATCACCGTAACTTCTTCGTATTAAGGAAATAAGTCAAAGAGTTACTAGGACTCGCTACTAAGATGGCAATGTAGTGGAAGAAAAGGGATTTGCTAGACGTCTTTCTTTGGTTATTCTCTCATTATTCTACATTTTAAAATTTCTATTAGACTCACAGATTCAATGGTGATTTTAAAAAATAGAAGAATAAGAGAAAGACTAGGGAGAGTAAAGGTAGCATTTCTCGAAAAAAAATGACAAGATTTTTCTTAAAATTAGGTTGGAAGAACTTCTTCCAATCCGATGTAGAAAAATGTCATGTGTCTATTTGCATATGAGATAAACATACATTTTTAATAACATGTTTTTTTAATAAATTTTTTCTAACTTTGTCTTTACTATTAAAAATGCATGTGCATTCATATGCAAATGGACACTTGATATTTTTATAGATCAAGTTGAAGAAAGTTCATCTAACCTAATTTTAAGGAAAATTCTGCCAATAAAATACATTTCTTTTAACATCCGAGGAAGCCACATAATTAAGTATTATGTCAAAGCATATTGCTAAAGCATCGTAAAAGATAATATCAAGTATTTTGGTTATAGACCCGCCACCGAATCAAATCTTGAAATATTACAAAACAAGTTTATTAGTATGGCACATCATCAAATGTAAGAGATAACAAAGTCCTCAAGTGTCGGTATGACAAATCACCCGGTTCCACATATATAAGATCCCAATGTACGTATGTATGTGTGGCAAATTACTGGACCTTGGAATTGCTTTTTCTATAGAATTATTAACTGAAAAGGTTTTTTTTTTTTTTTTTTTTTGTGGGTACAGTACTGAATCAAACTAAACAGGCCTAAGTCAAAATAAAACCAGAACAGGAAGGAGACAACCTTTCTTTTTACAATAGAGGGATAAAAAGAGATGGGAATGCGACAAAAAAAAATTCTAACAAAATTCCACGCCGTTGCCATTGTTGCCTTTACAAGCTGTGAGTGAATGTTTTTGGAGGAAAGTAACTTACCAATAAGGGCAAAAGCTTCCTCATTCGGTGGTGGATTTTCAAGAACTTCCAGTTGCACTGGAAAGTTCATTTCAAGAGCCTCAGTTTCAGCAATTAAAGCTTGCAAATCAAAAGGGGGGGATCTTCAGGGGGTCCATGGGTAGTTGATGGGGATCTTCAGGGGGGTCCATGGGAAGTGATGGAGATGGGGACGATGGTGATAGGGGAGAAAAGGACTCTGGGCAAAGTATTTTGGGGAAGAAATGACGCTGCGGGATGAGAAGAGGGAGAAGCTCTTTTTTTTGGAAAAGCGAGATAAAGCTATAATGAAAGAAGCCACTTTTTACTAAAGAAGCATATGAAAAGGTTGTTTAATTCTTGTTCTATTTTTTCTTTTCAAAATAAATAATAAAAGATAACTCTAAATTTCTAAAATCAAATAATCAATAAAAGAGCTCTAGGCGCATCACGTAGTAGTCACTGGCAATGTCCAAAGTCTCTTGTGAGACTCGTTCACAAATCATATATCAAGTATATAGAGTTTTAAAACTCTATGGTGATAACCAACAACTATTAAGTAATTTTCAGATTTTTTTTTTAATTTTTTTTCAAGTAATTTCAGTTAGTAACAATAGGTTAAGATGAATACGTACTTTTGTGATTTAATTCAGTGCTATTGATAATTGCATAGCTTTTCAATCTTTCCAAATCACACTTGTGATATTAGATTGTTAAAAATCTCTTTTTTTTTTTTTTTTTTTTTTTTTTTTTTTTTTTTTTTTTTTTAAGAAACTAGTTATATGATGAGATGCATATATATGATTCTTGACTAACCAATTAAGAATAAAATCTAATTAAGAAAATTAGAGCACGAGAAATAAAGGAGGAGTAGCATTTGCTATAAATCCCAAAGAAAGGTTTGGAAAGTTTATCTAAATCCAAAGAATCCACGCGCGCTTCAAATCCTTCAGCATGCAAATTTCCTTTAAATTTCTTTATTCACGTGTTTTATTTTTCTATTTCTTTCTTTTGATGGAGAATTGAAATATTACCTCTTTTTGTTCTCATTTAGGTTTTTGTCAAATTCAATTCATTTTGAGATGGTGAATTGTCCAAACTCGGTGTTTGGTAAACTTTTATAAGACAGATTTTTTTTTTTTTTTTGGTGGTTTAGTTGAAAAAAGTATATTCATGTGCACTAAAGGTAAAATAAAATTTAAATTTTTTTATGAATGAAAAGTGAGAAAAATTGTTATTAATGTTTTGACTTTTTTTGAATTGAAAGTTAAAAAAAAAAANAAAAAAAAGAGCTAAAGAGCGTCATTATAATCTAACTCATTCACTCATATGCTGAATCAACTCCACTCCATGTGCACTGAGTAAATGTTTATCTCTTGTTGTTAGAATTCAATTCGTACTTCAATTTTCTGGATCTCAAATTCAGAAAATTATTTGTTGTGTCAAATTTTCATTGAATTTTTGTAGCATGCTTTTGCTTTAAAATGTAAATTCAATTGTAAAGGCATTGCTAGCTGAATTGCAAACGAAGAATTTAAGGGGAAAAAATAAGGAACTAACATCTTCACTTCTCAGTTTCAATATCAGCCCACCCCATTTGCATGCTACAAACTACAACATAATGCAATGTAAATCAGGCCCAACAAGGATCGTTCAGCAAGGAAATAGTACCATTAATTTACACAATAAATAAGAGAAGCGTAAAAATAAACACTACTATGGAAAAAACTTTGCTTCCAAATCAGTCAAACAAAACGGAACTACTGTTATTAATTAGTAAATAGCAGTACAGAGCTAGAGAAGCAATTTGGTGACACAAAAATTTGTGTTTAAAAGTTTAGGCTAATGTCATCAAAAAAATGTGTAGTATTAGTAAATATTCTAGTTGTTATGATAATTGTATCTGGTTTCATCCATTCATGAGTAGAGAAGGACGTGTTTAGACTTGTGCATCTTTCAAAATTACTTGGTTGTGGACTCAAATCTAAATGAATGCACATGTAACTCTTTTCCAGTCATGGTTATAATGTCTGGTAGGTTGCTCCTTCCTGCTTTTCCTCAGCAATGTTCTTTGTTTTTGCATACACGGTTTCTACAATTTTTTATAATGTCTGGTATTATCATTGATAAGGTTTTTCGTTGGCTACTAATGTTGGGAAATTAATTCTTGTCGGTTGCAACCTTTTTAGAGAACTATTGTGTTGATATCTTCAACGTTTATCATGTTGACATTAATCTTAGTTCAACTGAAGCCTTGCAGAAAGGTTGTTGGTTTTTTGCAATTCTAATCCCTGTTATGTTGTTTTGATTATAACATCTGCTATTTCTATTCAAAAAAATTATTTACCCTTCTTAGCTTTATCTTCTATCTACTCCAAGCATCGACAACAACATGACCATACTAATTGCTATCATACTCATCTGGCTAGCTCTTTAGCAAATAAGTCTCCAATGAAATTAAAATTAAGTAAAAGCATAAAGCTAGCTTATTTATGTACTTTAGTTACAACATCAGAGAATGGCAAAAAATCTAATTTATTTGTCTTTTGTGCCATGTTTTTACCACATGAAAATGAGAAAACATGTGATTTACCTAACAAAATATCAACAAGAATTGTAGCAGAAAAATGTACTTCAACTCACCGAGAAGAAGAGGATGATCATTGGATACTTGTACTTTTCTCACTTGCTTTTTTGCTTCAGCATCACGGAATGGTGCAACTAGATTCTTATTTCCACTTGGGGTACTGGACCAAGCATCATATTTAATGCTCTTATGAATATCATCTTCACTGTCGGTCTTGATGATGTACAACTTTGCATCTTCATAATCAGTTGGGAAATCCTGAAGATTGTATTGATCTCTGCAGATTGAGAACCCCAACTCTTCCTTTTCGCCTGTCGAGTCTAAATTTCCTATTGGGTGGTAACCCTTCAAAAGGCCTTTTGAGATATCAGAACATAAATGAGGCACACGTAACATTAAATGTGCACACAATCGAAACACTTTATCACATAACAGAGCTCATGATCGAAGGTAATGATAGCACCCTCACTGAAAAAAAGTGTTTCCTCCCTATAAATAGAAGAGAATCTTTGATGAATAACAGCATACGTATGGCATGTAGAAACACAATAGAATTCTCTAACTGCAACTAATAAGGGAGTAAACGATTTAAAGAAGTGGGACCCCAAACGAATCAGATAGGCAGAGCAGTAATGCAATACATACACAAACAAAATACCATGAAACTTCAAAATTACAATGAAATTTTAATGAGATTGCTTCAAAAATGAAGTACCTTGTTCGGTGTTCTGATAGGTGTTGTGTCCTCGTAGACTTTGAAAATTTGCTAGCAGTATTGCCATTTGATTTTGCAAAAATACTCATTAAAATTTTTAAAGAGTTCCAGGGTGAAAATACTCAAACTTGGAGCACATTGTGTATTTACAAAACCGGCAGTGGTTCCAGAGTGCAAATATCCACAGAGCAGAGCACCCTGTCACGAAGAAAAAAACTGCTCAATCTTTTCTTCATTTTCAAGATAAGAGACAAATATTAATAGTTTTCTTAAAAGTCCAGATGCCTCCGTGATGAACAAACTGTTAAGAGTAGAATCTTTGGACAATGAAAATAGAGTTGTGGCTATCTCCAAGGACGTGCAGCAACATGAAGATCATGATTCAAATAAATAGCACTTCCTTTCCCAGTAAGCATAGGATAGAAAGTGAGATCATGATTCCAAAATTCATCAAGTATGTATTTACTTATCAATCCAAAAACAACACTTCAAAAAAAAAAAATCAAAATCAATCCAAAAACAAAAGGCTATTGGGATTAATATTCAAAATGGGACAGAGGCAAGGGAGTAGTATGTGCTTTAGAAAGCTGCATTTCAAACCTTTTCATCATGTAAGAACACAAGAAACGTTTTCTGCAGTATAACATCCGAATAGGAAGAGTCCAAATCCACTTCGAATTCCAACAGTTATTGAGAATTGTTAATGTCAAGTAGTGCGGTGCAGTTGTTTATATAAATGAAAATGTCTCAACCGATTGGGAAATGAGAGACAAGTTTACATTCAATTGTATGTTCAGTTTCAATAATCATACCTCTTTCAGGAGAGATTAGTTTCACAAGCCATAAGAGAATGAAGCACAACAATTTTTGTTTGGATAGCTTTGTAACACATACTTATTTCTTTCATTGCAATATGCTGTTCTGAAAGCCCTTAGTGAAACTCTTTTGTACCTTTGCATACTTTTCATCTAATGTGCTCAATTCTTCTTGTCCCCCACCTGAAAACCTTATATAGTAGTATCAACTTCAATCAAAAAATGCCATTCTTCATATAATAGAATTCTTTTTTATTTAAACTCAAAAAAAAGAAAGAAAATTATACACAGCCATGTACATATTCTTGTCAGTAAAATTCCAAAATTTTCTCATTTGGTCTTATAATAGCCAAATTATTGGGTCCATACTTGAACACTCTTTAATGGAACAAGGACTAGTTATATTTAACTACTTTCTTACTCATGTATGTAAGATCGTGCAAAAGAAAAAAAGAAGACGCACTAATAGATACTAAGATTCTTTCTCTATTAGTTCATAGTGACATATGATCAAACTTTTATGTTAGAACAACTCATTTTCTCTTTCTAGTTGTTGCTTGATTTAAAACAAAAATAAAGAAAAAGAAAGAAAGAAAGATAGAAAAAAGCAAATATGCAAAAAATCTTACTAAACCTTGAAGTAAAAGAATAATTTTAATTAGCGAAGATTATGTTCATCTAAATTTTATCCATAAGCTATAAGGCCTCAAAAACTAAAGTTTCATCCAAGAACTCATTAAGCAAAATTGCATGAATGACCAAATCTTTGAATCAGGTCAATTCCAATCTTACAAAAGAGCATGACCATGATTAAGAAATTCCTTAACATAATACTTTAACACAAATAAAACAAGAGAACAGAGAAGTGGCCATTACCAACTGTAATTTGAGTCTTACTAATTAGGTGTCTTACTACATGACAGATAGAAACTATGACTCTAGGATTTAGAGTTGCTAAACATTTATCTAAGAATCGCAAGTCAATTCTGCGCCGCAAAATTCAATTATAAATGCTTGGAAAATTTGACCTTAACACTTCCCAGAAAAGAATTATTAAGAGAGGCTATAGAGAGTGACACCACTAACATGAACCCAAATCCTGCATTACACACGAACCCAAAGTAAAATGAAATCCTGAAATATGCTTGGCAAAAAACTATAAAAGCACAAACAGGACCCTCAAATAAAGCAATATTAATTTCAAGTGAATGAGCCAGGTTGTGAAACCAACATGGATCGTGGATTATAAGCATGGTGTAGAAAAAAGGGCTAGAGGATTCCTCAGCCCCAACATTTGCTTGTACAAAAGAAGAAGAATAAGAAGAAACTTCCTTATGGCCTGAAGTGACGATCGATGGCTTAAAAAAAAAACAACAATAAACTTCAAACATGAATAATTCAATCTTGTTTATCTGATACCATGACAAAATCCAAAGGCGGTTTGAATAATTGTTATATTCATATCACTTTGCTACAAAAGAGATGATATACAGCAAGAAAAGATAATACAACAAGTTATATATGAGATGATACGGGATAACACTTAGCTACTCCCAATATAATCAATGCCATTCAAGAACATACATATATACCAAAACACACAAGACTGGTTGAATCCTTTGACTCAAGGTTGCCAACCAGCCCTTTGACTGTGCCACCACCATCCATCATCATTTCTCAAAATAAAGCTATTCTGTATATCACCATCATTAGCTGGCTCATTCACTTGACCAATATTAATTTCTACACCCTGCTTTGAATTTCAAGGGGTAAGAAGCAATATTATGTGTACAGCCAAAATTCACTTGTAATTAAAAAAAAAAATAATAATTCCACACCCTAATTACAAAATAGGAGTCTAAATAAGTCAAGCACTTACATTATTATAACCCAAGCTAGTGACTCTGTCCCAAATAGTTGACTGCACTGCACAAACTCACTCATGGTCAAATGCTGTATATGTCCCACGCATTCACATATGGAACCCCATTTGTCAATTGCACCAAAGATCTGAAAAATGGCATGATCGTGTCCAAATCAAGAAGATTTGATCCATAATCAAGAAGTTGATGTTGAAGCATCTGCTAACAGCCTCTGAACTCACCCCATTCAGCAGTTAACCCAAAACAAAATCAACGAGCATTATCCCCTGCATCTGAAATTCCTTAGCAAAAGGCAGGTGCCATGTTGGTAGAGTCCGTCACAAGGGTGTTGAGGAGCTATTCATGTCGTACCTTTTAAGTTTGCTTAAGATTATGTACATTCGGTATCATTTCATTCTTATATCTCATCAGCTTTAAAATTTTGGAGCGAAGATTGTCGTTATCACCATCACCATCATCATCACGGCATCTCTTAGGAAGTTGAACACCATCCATTCCAACTTGTTCTAGATGGAATCTGCAAGTTTTAAAGAATCCGTCACAAGGTTCTGAATATTCTAATTTAAATAGAACTCGAAGATTATCCATCTTTAACTGAGAATGGTGTGAACCAGAGTAATGCAAATATACATTATCTGAGTCGAATGAATTCCGTATATGACGGGACCTATGAAAATAGATGCGTTGACCGTTATTGATGACTTCGATGAGAATTTTGAAATTATCCGAATACTCTATTCTAATAACAGCATAGAAAACAAATCTTGTATTCTCCGAATCCAAATGTACAGGCTCATTGATATGTATTTCACACGTATTAGCATTTGAAACCTCTTTACAATGGCTGAAGCATCCTATAATCTTATTTCCCGGAAATATACATGCAAATTCATGGTCCTTGGCATGTCCCTTGTTACACAAATATGCATATTTTCAATGATAAGACCTACAAATCAAGGCACACATGAACAAGTATATATGTGAAAGAGAGGTACGTACCTCACTCATTAAACGAATTTGCACATCATCCCCCCATATTTTCACGCAGTCCATGGCAATCACTGAAGTCAATCCATCAAGCATTGGTAAATCCTTTAAATTATTAAATTGAAATCTTTTCAATGACGTGCATCCATGCGCATATACAATTTTAATATTTGGTGGAAGTTCTGGAATTTCTCCAAGCCTGCTCGCAACCGCCAAGTGAAGCTCCTTCAATCCAATAAAATTTGTTGAGCCACGCAAGAAGGCTAACAATAGCGCTATATGATAGATCTAGGATTTCTAAACTAGAAGGGCAATCATTTTGAATCAAAAAATCTGATTACAATGCCGGAGATGCCGCTCTTCTAGGTTCTTCTAAAAACATTGCCAATGACATGCACCCGCAAGCTTCCACTTTTACTACATTTGGTGGAAGTCTTAAAATATCTCGAAGTTGCCCGCAGTCTCTCAAATTTAACCGCAACGAGGTATTTAATAGATGAAGGCAGTTCTTTTATACGAGTACAAGTAAAATCGATGTGCTCTAAACATTTCATTTCACACTCAATTTCAAGAAACTTCTTCAGACTTGAGCAACAAAAAAGATAAGAGATTCTAGAGATCTCAATTTGAGGCTTGTCGTAAAACTACTAAGCTTATTGCAGTTCCTAACAAGCTTATCAAGAAATCCAACAGAATTATGAACCTCAACTAAATTATTGCAAAAATCAAGTACC
>FXXK01002302.1:35377-46412 GCA_900184695.1 Betula pendula | reverse complement strand
ATTTCCCAACTCGCTCTGAACCCTCAAGAGTGGCCTGGATTGTCTCAGGTATTCTTTTAATTTTTCGAAGGCTTCCCACATTCCTCGGTCCAAATAAAGGCTTCTTGAGGTTTTAAAGAAAGGGAGACACTTATCTGTAGACGGGGACGGGATATGAACCGGTTTAGTGCCGCTATCCTCCCGGTCAGTTGCTGTAGCTGCTTCATGGTCTTTGGGGGATGCATATCCAGCACTGCTTGTTTCTTCTCGGGATTTGCTTCGATTCCTCTCTGTGATACCATGAATCTCAAAAATTTTCCAGAAGCTACGCCGAAGGCGCATTTGGCGGGATTCAGTTTCATCTGATACCGTCTCAATGTTCCGAAAGTCTCTGTCAGGTCTTCTACATGGCTTCTTAATCGGATGCTTTTGACAAGCATATCGTCCACGTACACTTCCACATTTCGCCCGATCTGCTCTCAGAACATTTTGTTTACTAGCCTTTGGTAGGTTGCCCCGGCATTTTTCAATCCGAAAGGCATCATTTTGTAACAGTATAATCCCCGATCAGTGATGAAAGAGGTTTTTTCTTGGTCTACCTCGTACATGTGTATTTGATAATATCTGGAGAACGCATCCATAAAGCTGAGGAGTTCATGGCCTGAGGTTGAATCTACTAACAGATCTATCCGAGGCAAGGGGAAGCTATCTTTTGGACAAGCCTTGTTGAGGTCGGTGAAGTCCACACACATCCGCCACTTGCCATTTGATTTCTTCACCAAGACTTCATTGGCCAGCCACTCTGGGTAATCTACCTCTCGGATGAAACCTGCTTGTAACAGCTTTTCCACCTCGGCTGCAACTGCTTGATTCCGTTCTGGGGCGAAGCTTCTCCTTTTCTGTTTCACGGGTCTGTGACTTGGATCTACACTGAGCCGATGACTTATCACCGAGGGCTCTACTCCGGGCATATCTTCGTGGCTCCATGCGAATACATCAGCGTTTCTTCGCAGGAACTCCACCAATACATCTTTTTGTTCTGGGGGTAATTGCGATCCGACCCTGATTTTCTTCTTGAAATCGCCGATCTCGAACTCCTTTAGTTCTTCAACCGGTTCTCCCGACATTGGTTGCTATCTGCCTCCCTCCTTAGCCCCTTCTCTGAGATTGGACTTCTCCGGTAGTTCTTTAAGAGAAGTATTGTAGCATTGACGTGCTGTCCATTGGTCACCTCTGACTTCTCCCACTCCTTCCTTAGTTGGGAACTTCATCTTGAGATGAGCTGTTGAGGTTATAGCTTCCAACTCATTCAAAGCAGCCCAGCACAAGATGACGTTGTATGCAGATGGTCTGTCAACTACAAGGGATTTGACCATGATGGTTCTTTGTCTCGGGTATTCTCTGGGAGTCACTGGGAGCTCGATGGACCCCACAGGATAGACCTGTTCTCCGGCGAATCCCACAAGTGGGATGCTGATGGGATGATCTTGTCTCGAGAAATCCCGAGATGTAAGAAAGGTGACCAATACAGGATGTCAGCTGAGCTTTCGTTATCTACCAGGATGCGGCGGACATTATGGTTTCCGATTTGTATCGAGACAACCAAAGCATCCGTGTGGGGTTGGCTTTCTCCTGCATAATCATCATCAGAGAATCCGATGATGAGGGAATCTTTCTTGCGAGTTTTGAGGGGTCAATCCAGTGTGTAGACTTCCCAGCTTTTTGCTTGCCGGGCATAAGCCTTTCTCCCTGAGTTGGTCTCTTTACCCCCAGCGAATCCTCCGGATATTGTCCGGATTTCTCCCAGGACGTGCCGGTTTGCTTGGCCATGGCTTCTGCTTCGTTCCCGTCTCGGTTCTTCTCGTCTTCTTTCATGATTACGAGCTTCTTCTTGCCTATCTCGATCTCAGGGATTTGGAAGTGTCTGTGCTCTGTAATCCCGGTGCGGATACCTTTGAGGCCAGTTGTCCCTCGGTGGATACTGTCGCGGTTGGTCCTCCCTTCTCGGTTATTGCCGAGGATGGCGTTCTTCCTCTGGGTTGTGGTCTCAATGATCCCTTTGGTCTACCAAGAACTTGATGAGCCTTCCATGCCAATATGCTTCTCAATCAGTAACCTCAAGGTGATACACCCCTCGGTGGTATGGCCATTTCCTTCATGATAGGCACAATACTTATGTTGATTCTTGAGCAGCGGCTCCCCCACTATCTTGGGAGGGCGAACAAACCCCGGATCCTTCTTGATCTCCATAAAGACTTTGTGACATCAGTATTTAAGGGAGTGAAATTATATTCACTGTACCTCTTATGGACTCGGGGATTGGTGATGGCCTGAACTTTGGGTTCCTTCTTCTTCTTCTTCTCTCCTTCTTTCTGAGCCGAGGCCGGTATTTGCCGAGAGAGCCTAAGCTCTCTGAGATTCTCTTCTTGGTTAATGAACTCTTCTGCTTTGTCCATGAACTCTTGAAGATTGTCTGGCTGTTTCTTGGCTAGCTCCATCATCAGGGCTCCACCAGGATGGATCCCTTGAAATAGTGCTACGAAGGCCATCTCATCAGTTACAGTATCTAGAGATAGTTTCTCTTGATTGAACCTCATGATATAACTTTTCAGAGATTCATCTTTTCCTTGGACCAATGTCAACAGGTGGCCAGAGGACTTCTTGCGTTTTCTCCCCGCGAAGAATTGGATCAGGAATTTTCTCCCCAGGTCTGCAAAGCTATCTACAGAGCTTGGGGGTATCTTCCTGAACCAATCTCTGGCATTTCCTCCCAGGGTTAGGGGGAAAAGCTCGACAAGCTACCTCATCAGATGTGCCATGGAGGTCAAGATGGGCTTGGTATTGATCCAAGTGCTCGGTTGGATCTTCTTTCCCAGTAAAGATCGGGATGCTGGGCACTTTGAATTTATCAGGGNCCACGTAAGCGATGAATAATCATCTTTATGACCTAAAAGGTCAACAAATTGACTTTTATAAAAAATCTACTATGTCGTAGAGGGTTTCGATACAAGCATAACGGGCTTCAGTTTGAGTAAAACTGAGTTCGTTTGACCTAGTTTTTGATACTTACAAGATTGGTCGTCAGAAAACGATCCTTTTCTGAAGAGTTTCTAAAGAGTTTTGACTCGAAATCTCTTAAACTTCATGAATGTCTCTAAAACCATTATCGTAGCTAAATGATAATGTTTCCTCAACATATATCATTTAGTTTAATAATATGTTTAAGAGATTTGGATTCCTCGGGCGTTACATCTTTTCCTTGGACCAATGTCAACAGGTGGCCAGAGGACTTCTTGCGTTTTCTCCCCGCGAAGAATTGAATCAGGAATTTTCTCCCCAGGTCTGCAAAGCTATCTACAGAGCTTGGGGGTATCTTCCTGAACCAATCTCTGGCATTTCCTCCCAGGGTTAGGGGAAAAGCTCGACAAGCTACCTCATCAAATGTGCCATGGAGGTCAAGATGGGCTTGGTATTGATCCAAGTGCTCGGTTGGATCTTCTTTCCCAGTAACGATCGGGATGCTGGGCACTTTGAATTTATCAGGGAGGCGCATTGCGACAATTCTCTCGGTGAATGGTGAGGCTATTCCCTGTAGTAGGTTATCTACTACAAAGGTTTTACCTTTGCCATTTAACGAGGATTCTTGCAGGAGGTCACATTTCTTCTCCAAGGCGGCCACCACCTCTCTTAATTTCTTCACGCCCGTTTTGGTTTTCCAGCGTTTTTTCGCCTGGATTGAGGGTTCAGGGTCTCCTCCTTGGTTTTCGCTCAGATGATTCGAAGGTTCTGGGCTGCCTCCCTGATTGTCGTTCATATGGTTGTGGCTACTGTGCTCTTCGCCATTTCCAGTTTGCTGTCGCAGCGTGGCATTGATCCGTTGTAGCTCTTCCATATCTCTATGTATTCTTTCGATGGTTGCTTGTAATGTAGCCACATCTGGGGTTTGGCGGGGTGGAGCTTCTGTATTCATGGTTCCTGAGGAGGAGTAGTCTGGGTTGAGTGAGTGTTCGCTGCATTTGTGGCTCCCTGAGTTGGAGCTCCGGCATTCTGGGTTGAACGAGTGTTCACCATTACGGTTTGGATTTTCTGAAAATGATACTGAATCGTTCCCACAGACGACGCCAAACTGTTTGAACAGTTTCCAGTATGATGAACACTAGGTGTAGAAAGTGAAAGCTCCTGGGGCATATTTCTAGTAACCTGTTTGGACAAAGAGAAAAGTCAGAGATCCTTGCCGGGGGTGTTCGGTGGGGGATAACTCCGATGCCTAAGTCAGTAAGGCTTCCAAAATTCTAGATATCTGAAAGTAGAATATTCGTAATAAAAATCATGTACCTTTCTTGTTCCATTTTCCTTCCCTTTATACCTTCTCTTGGAGTTGTGTCTGATTCTTTTCCCTTACTTTTCGGGATATTCCGAGATCTGGGCGTTAGATCAGTGATTCGCCGCTCCCTCCTGATTCTAGGCCGTTTACTTCTAGGGAATACGCAATATCCGGGATGTGGATTCGGGACCCTCATGACTCTCGGTATTTCACCGAGAGTTTGTTGAACTGACCCACGAAATATCCGAGATGCAGATTCGAGGTGCCGTGGACTCTCGGTGTTTTACCGAGAGTTGTGGAGCTTTGACCTGCTCATCCGTTGAATGGGCCAAGTTTGGACTTCATCTTGTAGAGCCCACTTCGTAACTTGTTTCGAGCCCATTGGTCCATCTAGGGAATCTTTTCCCAACAATGTTAAACTTTTGTAATGAAACTTTTTTCTTTGTGCATGAAACTTTTTTTTTCCCTTTTTTCTTTTGCTTCATTTTTTTTTCTTTAATGATTTTACATTTCGTTCATTCATTTTAATGAAGATTTTGTTTTTTTTTAAAAATATTTCTGAAGAAAAACATTTTATATATTTGCTATGTATTGTTTTCGACTGTTCAGAATTATATGGGTTTTATTTGTATTGAAATGATTTGTTTTATTTAATTTGTATATAAAAAGGCGAGTTTTATAGAGGATATATCTGTACTCTAAACAATTTTTAATTAACGATTTCAAAGCATGAGTTTTTAAGAAGAGTCTCTAAAATCGCAGCAAGTGGCATTTTTTCCTTCTAACAAATGTCAATTTTTATTCTCATTGCAACAAGTGGCCTTTTCTCCTTTTGACAAGTGTCAATTTTTATCCTCTTGGTGAGATGTTATTTAATCATCTTCTAACAGTTGTCTTTTCCCACAAAAAACCGTTCCACTTTCCAACCAGTTTTTAAGTAAACCCGTTCGATTCTTTCTCACTCTAAACATCAGTTTACTCTGAACATCAGTCTCTTCTCCCTCCAGTTAGATTCCCTTAAGGTGCTTTTCTCTCTTACTCTTTCATCGATTTCTCTCTTTATGATTTTGTTGGATTATTTTTGTTTGATTGTAATTTAAACAACCAAAATTGCAAATACATCAATGAAAATACTATGTACTCTAAACGATTTTTAATAAACGATTTCGAATCCAGATTGCATCACATTATGATGTTAAACTTTTTTAATGAAACTTTTTGCTTTGTGGATAAAACCTTTTTTTTTTATTTTTTTCATTTTTGCTTTTGCTTCATTTTTGTTTTCTTTAAGATTTTTACATTTCGATCATCCATTTTAATGTTAACTTTGTTTTTTTTATAAATATTTATTAAAAAAACATTTTATTTATTTGCTCTGTATTCTTTTCGACTGTTCAAAATTATATGGGTTTTATTTGTATTGAAATGATTTGTTTTCTTTAATTTGTATATAAAAAGAGAGTTTTAAAGAGGAAATAAAAATTACTGCTATGGGAATAAAATTTTTTATATGTTTGAATTTATATAGATTAAACTAAAATGAAGGGTCTTATATTTTAATTCATTTGATTGTTTTAAGGGATTTTTTTTGTTCGTTTGTGTCATTTACTTGGGTTTTTTTAGGGAAGTTTTAGATTTTTTTTCCTGCTTTTGAGAGTAAAAGAAAGCAAAAATTTATTTAATTGTTGTATAAAAATGAACATAAACTCTTCTGAAACACTAAATACATAATGAAGCACTGAACTTTGATGTAAGAGAAACTATTTGATTTTGTTGAATGTTGAGTGAAATCATTTTTTTTATTTATTTTGTACATAAAAGGGGCGTTTTAAAGAGAAAATAAAAATAACTGATATGGAAACAAAAAATTAAGCATGTTTTAATTTATATAGATTAAAATGAAATGAATGGTCTTATGTTTTAATTCATTTGAATGTCATGGTGTGCATAATGTAAATTGTTTACGTGCTTAATTGATGGAATACATTTTCAAAGTTTTATTGGAATGAAGAAAAGTATGTAGAAAAGACAATACTTTTTTACTATATTAGTATTTTTCGTTTTCATTTTTTGTGGTAATATATTCTATTTTCATTTTTTGTTCTAATTTATATATTATTATTTTTTATTTAAATTCATTATTTTTTTTCTTTTGTAAAGGTTACATTGAATTTAGGGAAATGATAGTGGGAGAGAAGGTTTTCTATCGTTATTTTTGGTACGATAAGGTGTGACGATTTTTTATAATTACACTATTGTTCGTTGAGTTTTTTTTTTTTTTTTTGCGTCCTAAAAGAATTTTATTTTACATTATAGATGCAGAGGATGAATGAAAGAAAAAATCTCTATTTGACCAAACTTATTCTTATACCTATGAAATTCATTAGAACTGAAAAAGTATAAAGATGGTTTTGTTATTTTGTTTCGGTTTTTTGTTCTTATTTTTAGTTTTAATTTATATATTTTTTATTCAAGTTGATTAATTTTTTCTTTTTGTAATTTTTCATTGAATTAGAAAAATGATAGTGATAGAGAGAGTTTTCTTTCGTTATTTTTTGTACAGTGTATGATGTTTTTTTAGTTTACATTGTTGTTTATTGTGTGTGTGTGTGTGTGTAATGCACTTTGTTTACGTGCTTAATTGATAGATGACATTGGCTTTCACAGTTTTATAACGGATTATATTTTTTTTCCTTTAATTTTTAGTTTCTTTAGTTTCACATTGCATCTATGTGAATAAATATTTAACACATTCCAATTTATAAGGATTAAACATCACAATAATTGGTTAGGGGTAATATTTTAAAGACTTTTTAAGTAATTATAATAAAAAAAAATATCTGAGTATAGTGCGGTTTATAGGCTAGTTATTTTAATAAACATGTTTTAATTAAATAAAATATGGGCTCAAGAGAAAAAAAATTGTGCAGGAAATAAATAAGTAAATAAGCTGGGCTTGGGATAAAACCCAGGCCCACTTTGTAGCTAAAGCGACGCACAGGCCATGGATTATTTTCTTGGCCTTGTGCGGCACCTTCTAAGGTTTCTAGAAGGTGCAGTGGAGGCTAGGTTTTTCTAACCCTAGCCGTCCATCTCCTTATGGTGGCAATCCCATATTGCTTATTTATTTATCTAATTCACTTCACAAAAATATAAATAGAGGATCCTATAGTTTATTCAAAAACACTTCAATACAGTTCTTTAAGCCTTTGCTAAAGAATTGTAAGCACTCATTGAATTTTTGTAATACGCCAGGATTTAATTAGGTCAACTAAGAACACTTTGGTGAAAATTGTGATGTTAAGATGGGTCAAATATATTTGATGTTGAATTATATGTTCTAGTTAAATTGGGTAATGAAATTATTATATACGCTTAAAGAAAAATAAATTTTTGGAGTGTTAAATGAATAAAAGTTATAGATATAAATGTTTACTAACTACACACCACACATTAATATAATACTATGCATATGTACAATAATATATATATATAAGCCTTCTAGCATTCACGATGAAATGCTAGAGCAGCCCAAGATATATTATATAACACTTTTGAATGTTGCTGTCCAAGAAAACAGCTTGTGAAAACAAAAAGGAAAACAAAAACCAAAGACAGAAGAAAGCTGGAAAAAAACGTACCAACTTAAAGAGGAAAGAAAGAAAACCAAACAAAAAAACCGGGAAGTAAGAGGACAGCTCTGGGAACGTTCAAACTCACGGGTCCCACCGTGAAAAGAGAAAAAAGAAAAAATAATTTTGTGGAGCCAAAGGTGAAGACTTCAAATGGAGAAATAGGTGGCTGGTCTCAAGAATGTTTTTGAAGGAAAGAGAGGCTGCAAACTAACGTGTTAAAGGGCAGTGGTACTTTGAATTTGCAGGCTGCTGTCCAGTTTTTTTAAAAAAGGGAAGTGTAAAGGATGTCGTTTATGGGCCCAGCTGTACATGTGTGGTGTGAGTGGAATTGTGTGCTGTGAATGTTAGTGGGAGGTGATGGATAAACGGTGGTTAATTTGCCCAGGGTTACATGCAGTAAAAAAATTGGAAATCAAGTGCCTTAACCGTCCATCATGCAGGGGCTGTTTTTGGCTCACAAAAGAAAACAAAAGAATCAGAAATATATCTCCCAGCCCTTGTGTACGTACTGCCCTTGTAGTTATAGGAAGAAGATGAAAAAAATTCTGCTCCTTCCAGCCCATTGCCATGCTGTCCTAGTAGTTAGGGAGAAGTGATAAGAAAAAGAAAAAGAAAAGAGCGAGGGAGTTGTCCTCAAGCTTTGGTGCTTTTATTGGGGAGTGCTAGGTATAATCCCTTATCCCTAGCTTAAGTCAATTCTAGTTGCTAGAATTTAATTTATGTCGTTATAATGCCAAGTGAGATTATACTATTTTAGATATGCCGTTATAATGCCCGAATGACATTATAATATTTTAGGAATATGTCGTTATGCTAAACTTTTAGACACCGTTTAAGGAAAATAAATAAGTGGTCTAAATATTGGTTTTAAAGATAATTTTAGACTAATACATTGTCGCACGTGGATGTAATTAATTGTAGTGAATTTTATAAACGACAAGAGGAAATTTTTAGCGGACTACGAGAGGTAAGTACATTACTTACTGAGCAAAAAGATACTATGTTTTTTATAAATGTTATATCACCTAAGCCTGAATATTTTATGAATAACATGATTATATGTTTTGAGTATTTTTACATGTGTTGAATAAATTGTGAATTAAAAGATGATGATTATGACAACAAAAGCATGATTTTTGAGATGACATGTTATTGCATATTGTTGAATAATGAAATTGTGATATGATAAGATTTGGAGAAATGGAAGGTGTTCTTATGTTAACTGTGGAAGCTAAGAGAGTTTCTAGTTAAATAAGAAACCGGATTGGTTATGTGAATAAAATGTTGACGAGGAGCCAGTGTGCGTCCTGACGAGGAGCCAGTGTGTGTCCTGTCAAGGAGCTAGTGTGCGTCCTGACGAGGAACCAGTGTGCGTCCTGTCGAGGAGCCAGTGTGCGTCCTGTCGAGGAGCCAGTGTGCGTCCTGAAAGAGGTAAACGAAGGGTTTAAGTCCCTTAGAAAGCTGGAGGGGTCAAGACCCCTAGAGGAAATGAGAGGAGATTGCATTGCATATAATGAATGATGAGTTTTATATGTTTTGCGATTATTGATTTATTTTATCTCTTTATAATTATATACATATGCTGGTTATGAGATGCAAGTAACCTGTATGTAGATATAAGTATAAAGCTATACATATATGGATTTGTTAAGATGAGATAAATGGATTTTATTGTGTATTATCAAACAAATTTTACAGTGCTTATCTTATCAGCTATGAATTTTTATGGAATGATTATTTTGGAAAGACTCAAGGTAGCTGTTAANAATTTTAGACTAATACATTGTCGTACATGGATGTAATTAATTGCAGTGAATTTTATAAACGACAAGAGGAAATTTTTAGCGGACTACGAGAGGTAAGTACATTACTTAATGAGTAAAAAGATACTATGTTTTTTATAAATGTTATATCACCTGAGCCTGAATATTTTATGAATAACATGATTATATGTTTTGAGTATTTTTATGTGTTGAATAAATCGTGAATTAAAAGATGATGATTATGACAACAAAAACATGATTTTTGAGATGACATGTTATTGCATATTGTTGAATAATGAAAATGTGATATGATAAGATTTGGAGAAATGGAAGATGTTCTTATGTTAACTGTGGAAGCTAAGAGAGTTTCTAGTTAAATAAGAAACCGGATTGGTTATGTGAATAAAATGTTGACGAGGAGCCAGTGTGCGTCCTGACGAGGAGCCAGTGTGTGTCCTGTCAAGGAGCTAGTGTGCGTCCTGACGAGGAACCAGTGTGCGTCCTGAAAGAGGTAAACGAAGGGTTTAAGTCTCTTAGAAAGTCGGAGGGGTCAAGACCCCTAGAGGAAATGAGAGGAGATTGCATTGCATATAATGAATGATGAGTTTTATATGTTTTGCGATTATTGATTTATTTCATCTCTTTATAATTATATACATATGCTGGTTATGAGATGCAAGTAACCTGTATGTAGATATAAGTATAAAGCTATACATATATGGATTTGTCAAGATGAGATAAATGGATTTTATTGTGTATTATCAAACAAATTCTACAGTGCTTATCTTATCAGCTATGAATTTTTATGGAATGATTATTTTGGAAAGACTCAAGGTAGCAGTTAATATAATCACGATGTAGATGATTTTTGAAAAAAGATGGCTCATATTGTAAATATCAGTAATTTCTATATTTGCTGAGTTCGTGGACTTACCAATCCACCTATGTAATTGTGGGATCACAATTACACAGATGTCAATGTAGATGAAGATGATAGTGATGAGGACCCATATGCCTGTCTTGGATATTATGGATGAGGCAACTTGTTGTGAGATACTTTGTGAATAGCAGCTTGTTGGAGATGTGTCTATAGCTAGTGTGCATGAAGGACTCTTGATGTATAGTTGTTGATGGTGTGCCATCTGTGGCACTTTTGATATTTTGTCATGAATACAATGTAATGACCTGTTTAATTTAGAGATGTATATTCAGCTCTTATGTGTTTTGTATGAGTTATATTTAGAAAAAATTATATTCCGCTGCCAGTTTTATGATCTCTAATAATGTTGAGGTTTTGATAGTAATGCTTAGTGGTAATTAGAGATTTTTACTTT